>JAMKCH010004524.1:0-34101 GCA_023653785.1 Ophioderma brevispina
CTAGAATGACAACTTCTATCATTTCACATTTTTCAACAAATTGGAGGGGGCAACTTACGATTTTGGACCCCTGTACAAACAGAAATTGACCTTTTTTTACCACTTTGCCATTTTTACCCTATAATAACTCCAAAACCGTTGGTCATAGATGGTACAAACTATACATTTTGGATCCTTATGTACTAGACGGACAATATGGCATACATTTCATCAACTGATTGGAGGCATTTTAAAAGTTTGAACCCCGGGTAAACTTAAATTGGCCCCTCTTGAAAAAGTGAACCAAATTTAAGAGTACTTACCATACCTAATTTGATATAGAGGGTCCATCCTAACTCCAAGGTTCAACCTTTTCTGTAGGAGGGTTAAACGATTATGTTTGAACCTGGTCCCTAGCCTCCTCCACTAAGTTAATGAAAAAGTCCAATCATACCTTATGGTTCCTATTACTAGAAAAAAATTACTTGTGTAAAGGAGGTTTTAGCTGTAACAAATATTACTAATCAAACAAATGCAAAACACAACTTTTGTTTCCAATACACCAATCCGATTTCACATTCCAACACCTCCTGGCAGCCATAGCTGGGGTGGATCCTGCTGGAAATTCACCAACTGTGGCAGATGAAGTGTAGCTTTTGAATTAACTATGAAAGCATGGTACAGACGTATAAAAGATTTGGGTAGGTTTTGGTTGGATGCCCGCCAGTAATGGCGGATCAATTCTGACCATCATTGGGCTGGGGTCATTTGTCATAGCCCGTTTGTTTCCAAAATCCAAAAATGTTTGGAATGCGTTGTTGTGTTTGTTTTGTTTGTTTGTTTTTTTTCAATGTTTATTGTTTTGTTTTGTTTTTACATTTTTCTTGCTTACAGTTTATAACAACATTTTCTTGCAAAGACAAAGTGCATCGCTTGCAAAAAAATACAAAAGCAAAAAAATGACTTTAATGAAACAGCAAACTTAAGCAACGGCAATGTTTTTTTTGATTTTGTTGTTAAAGACTACTAAATAGGCTGATATTCGGAAGGGAGGTCTAAACTTTAAGACCTGGGTTTAAACCAGGGTTATTCCCACAAGAGTGGGATCTGTATTGGACCATAGGGCTATATTTAACTCTCTGAAAAAACCCATTGTCGCTTTCTTCGTCAATAAGGATATTTTTTGTCAAAGTGTCTAGGGATTAAATGCCATACCATTCTGTGGTACTGGCTAAATCATAAATATTTAAAACTACTGTTTTCGTGTAGTTGAAAAGATTTTGTATAATCGAAACTCTTAATCCATTTGTTTCTCCCATTTACTTTAAAAGTAAATGTATACACGTCCTATATTCACACAGAGTGTAATATCGAACGTACTAAGTAATCTGTTGCTATAAAGCTGATAGCGATCGTTATTTAATTTAAATATACGTGTTAATTTGGTGACAGCTAATTACAGCTTGCAACAAAATGCCCCTAATTTTGTGAACTAATCGTGTGGTAATGTATGACACAAGTAAATACCATATTAGAGAAATCGCCTCCATATCTCAGTGGTTAGAGCACTGTCTTTTTAAACCAGAGGGTCGTGAGTCAAACTCACTGGGGGCCTAACTTTTTTCCTTCTTTTTTAAAGTCTTTTCGTTAGTTAAGTTGTAAACCTTTAAGACAAGGTATAATACAAAGTGCATATGTGCTTTTTTTTCTATAACGTTTGCCAAGTACAGCGAGTTTAACCGTTAAAAATTATGTACGGCTTCATATGCGTGAAGACGGCCCAGCGATTAAAAAATACAAATCAAACATCGCCTTGTACTGTAGCATTTTAATGTGAGCGGTAAATCGCGCGCTCGTGTAAAAATTGCTGCACAAAAGTTTCCTCCTCCTGCTATCCGTGGTACCCGTAAACTTTCCCATATTTTTGCTTTTAGCATCATCATGGAAGAGGTGAGCCAATATTAAACTGAAATAAAGAACTAACAAAAGTTGTCCAATGCTATCAAAATCTCATGCAAAATTCAATGAGGAGAGTGTCAAAAGGTGGGAAGAGATAAAGGAAATAAACAAAAAGCTCGTTTCCTGTTAGTCGCAACACATTCGTTTTAACTCACAAAATTGTCCCACACTTTTTCACATTAAGGTCAGTTGCACGGCCTTACAATAAATTTTGTGCGTCTAGAATTTGTACATAGTGTTTATTTTTCATGAAAATTGCCTCATTTGCACTTATCTCCCAATTAGCTGGTTTGTGATACTGTGGTTGGATATTTTTTAATGAATTCCAGCAATGTTGTTTATAATAATAAATGGATTTAGTTCATGTTATAACATATCAGAATTAACAAACTCTTTATTGAAAATAAAATCCTCGAGATTAGTTAATCAATACTGATTGATTATTATCATCAAATACGATTTCTTCTGCAGATCGGTTTGCATATCCTAGGTTTCACACTGGATGCAAGTGGCACTGGTTCGAATCCGCAATAATGTTTGATTGAAATATTTATTTTTTGTTTACAATAAGTAAAATTAACAGAGGATTTTCTGCTATGACCATCTACAGCTTGAAAGAGTTTGAATAGGGACGTTTTTCGCTTCCTTTGGAAAAGGACCTACTACTAGCGCTAGCTCGTTTTTGTACTTAACGCAGGCTTAAAAATCATAGTCCGTAAAAACACAATTTAGCAAGTTTAATGGCTTGACCTACCTGTTTCAACTAGACTGAACTACACGTATCACTTTCACCACTCAACAATAAGGTGTTTGTTTGTTTGCCTCAAAACACCCAAGCAATACGGTTGAGTTGAAACATATAACGGAAAGGTAAAGTACATAGCTTTCTTTTCTAGATTAGCTTCTAGAAGTGTCCTAATCGCTTTAAATATCAATACTTTGTATTGTAAGTAGACGGTTGTTTTTTGTTTGCTTCTTCTGTTCACTCGCTGCATCCCGTTATTTGCAAGTAGTCTACAAACAAACAAATGCATTAATGACGGATCGATGTCTGTTAAGAAAGAAATTGAAATCCTCTTGCTTTTCATGGCCTAATCCCGATTTCAAACGCCTTATTAATTCATCCCTTGTCATTTTTCTGCTTCCATCCATCACTAATTACCAGTCCCACTTCCGAATTTAAGTGTTAAGCTGTATTGTTGACGAAACCATATACCTTTGTTGGTATTTGATGAGGTTTCTTAGAATAACTGTCCACACAATGATTTTTTTTTTTTTAAAGCAATACGCGATCTATTATTGATGGAATATGTCACGTAAATGGAGTGGTACCCCTCCCCCACATATACCCATATAGAGCAACTTTAAGCTTAGAAAGGTTGGGTTAAATAATGTTGTCTTCCCATGAGAGAAGCTAAGCCATAGCTTTTCACTTTACACCAAAACGATTTCCATAATATGTCGAGAATAAAAAGTTTTACGAGTTCTTTATTTGACAGTGTGATAATTAATCTTCTTAAAAGTAGATAAAGTATTGAGCTGTCGCATTTTCATTCATCATAAAAAAAAGGCCTTTTCTTTCTTTCAAAAATGTAAACAAAAGTGCGCCCCTTATTTCTCATCAAGATCATTTTTTACAATGGAAAATTGCTGTAGTAAAGACCCCCGAAAGTGGCTAAGCTTAAAACGGGCCGTTTTGTCGGAGAAATGATGATTTTTAGCTTAGTTTATACAAATAAAAGTCAGGATCCTTTACTTTTAGGTGTGTGGAAACAGTCGACAAATGGCATCTTCAGGACCGCTTTAGCGATTAAAAATCTTATACTAAGTTTAAGGTGCTCTACCTTGCAACATTTATTTCTCTAATGCAGGGTGCCTCCTTATGATGGTTTGATTTGAAGAGGAAGCAAACCGGATGGTATAACTGGTCACTAGAGGAACGCGCTGAGAACTCTTTTACTGGTATATGAGGGAGCGCTTCATCTTGAAACCTCACCACTTTGGAAATGTTTTTTTTTTGACATCACCGGGGTTGTATCATCTACGACCTAATTTCTTGACAAGATCCTGACATATGATTTGAAAGGAAATACACAGAACAAATTTCTACGGAGGCGGATGGCTTGGCTGTAAGGGATATTTAGAACAATGTCTGGGGTGTTAAATAGTGGGTGTAAGAACAGATCAGTATCATCAGTTGCAGTGGAACAGTGTTCAGTAACTCTAACCTAGAAATTAACCTCTGTAAGAGAGGCTTCACTAATGAATTTGATTGAGTCATGCAAGCATCCTTCCTGAGCCTCTTATAAGCATCACCCTAACCTTAAGGACATTTTGGTACGTGCTGAGGTCCAAAGTAGACAGAATCAAACATCTAGGGATGAATGGGACTGTAAACCTTGTAACAATAAGATAAAACATGCTCACATCCAATCTACTGACATCTTTGCCAGTCACATCACGAAAAAGGACCGTATTCCACCCGTTTCAAGCCCTTCAGTATCTACCAATGTCATTTATCTCATTGAGTGTCAAAGTGTTGTTATCATGTGTTGTTGTAGGGGAGGGCTGGCAACTATGTCAGAAGAGGGAGGCTTGCGATCATCGTACTATCAAAAAACTTCGAGTCTTCGGGACACAACCAGTGCTGTCATTTCCCTGGCCTCAACAATCAGTTCTAGATCTCAAACTAACTGCCATTGAATGTTTTCGGAAGCCAATCGAATTTCGTCGCCTACACATGTCTAAAAAAGAACCCTCAAAGGGCTTTCTATTTCACTAAGACAAAAAGTAAACCATACAAATTACAAGTTAACACACATCTGAAAAGTGCATTTCATTAGGTTTCTGACCCCGAAAAAAAAATCTTTCCAAAATGACACATATTGACCAAGTGTTGACCGATTGAAATTTGTCAAATTTTTCATTTTATCCACAGATTGTTACTGTTTTAAGTGTCTTTAGACAATACACATTCTTCTCCAAGCACATTCTTTTGTTTTGGTTTCTTTTGTCTTGCCGACAAAGGTCAGTTCTGATATGAAAAGGGTAGTTTCAATTATTAGAAATTTCAAGATCTTACCATCACTTCTTCTTTTATACTGCGCTGCTCTTCCCTTCCACTTCATGGATGCAAGGCTTTATGCGCTCCCTTTTCCATTTCATATGTCGACTTACGAACCATTCTTGTCCGTTGGGTGTTTGCAAAGGCAGCGGTTATTCCGTTGCGAAGTTTTGGCAAGTTTACTGGTGTTCCTGTGCAGCATGCACTATGGCATGCAGGGCAAAGTCCAGCGGAGTCAAATCTGGGGATCTCGGCTGTCACTTTTTAGCTACTACATAGTAAGAAAAACACTTTTTAGTTACTATATAGTAACAAATTTAGTTACCATAATTATAGTAACGAAGAATTTTTACTAAAAAGACACTTTTTAGATATTTTTAGAAATTTTATTTTAAAAAGATTTTTTTACTAAACTAGAAAATCCTCTTTTCTACTCTTTTACGCAATAAACCTCAATACTATGATGCACTTTATTCCGTTATGGGACAAGAATCTGGTGAGAAAAACATGCGTCAAGGTCAAGAAAAAACCTTCAACGTTCATCTTACACTTAAAAAAATCCACATCAGGTTTCTGGGGGATACATACATACGTACAGGCATTGCGTAATTGCATGAATGGCGCCCAATTACATACATACATACAAACACACATACCTACCTACACACACACACCACATACATACAGAAACACAGAAATACATGACAGACAGACATACCATAAATCAGACAGTACATACAGACAGACATACGACAGACATACAGACATAAACTCAACATACCATACATACCTACAACATACATACATACAACATACATACATAATACATCATACCTACATAGTGCTCGTATAGTACATGTACGTACATACATGATATAATTCTCATGACCTATCTTACTTGGAAAGGATTGTAAGTGGTATAGGTCATGGATCAAGGATGATTTTACTCAGAGCTGCTGAATGGGATTAAGTATTGTTGACGCAAACGACAGACAAGGGCGTCTGTAATGTGATTTCTGACCGCCCGCGCAGCAGACGGTCAGATTAAATGAACGGCGGGAAAAATGCACCATCCCTTGGCTAAATTGATGGCGTAAATATCTAATTGAAAATAGAACGGGAGAAATATCAACGAGATGGATGCTAAATGTTCTTTTCCTAAGATGACCGTGAGGTGTGTTACCATAACTTGCGACAACATGTCGACCATGTAATTCTGGCCTGCCCAACCGCCAGGCATGCCAGGGTTCATTGAGGATGTCAGGAGACGAAACCCGCAGAACTGAAGTATGACCACTGCAGCTTTGGTTTGTAAAATCAGGAGGAAAAAACAGCCGCACAAATACAATTAGTATGAGCAGTTCGTAATCTTCCACGAGTGCCAATTGGGGTAAAACGTTTTTCTATGGAGTGTGAACTGCTCACTATGATGAGATTGCGAGTTATTCAGTGTTTACATAATTTGGCACTCGACGACCCGCTTAGCTAAACTGAATCTAATGAGCCAATAAGGTCAGCTCGTAAAATTAATTATTCGTTTCTCGTCTCCAGGTTCTTCGAAAAGTAGGCCTAAGGAAAGAGGTAGCTTTTGTTTGTTGTGTTTTTTTTGTTTTGTTTTGTGTGTGTGTGTATGTATGTGTGTTTTCAGAGCGAGATGAGCATCGCTAATGGTTCTAATTCGATCTCAGTCAGTATGTTTGTTAGAAAAGAGAAGACTGTTTTTTTATTTTAACATTCTAAGGTAACCCTTCAGAGTACCAGAAATTACTTGAAAGTGATTGAACTTACCATACCCAATAAACTAATTTAACTGAAAATTTGGATATGAACTAACCTCGGGGATATCTAGTGAACCATAAACCAAAAATGAGGTTCTACGTACTGCAAAAACCGGGAAGTTAAAATTTTAACACCAAGTCGGTGTCAAGCTTCTCGGTGTTAGTTTCTGGTATTGAAATGTAGTACTTAACACCGCTCGGTGTTGCTGCACAATTTTAATTATGCATTTTGGTGATCTTCTTATGAAACGCTAGAGGTAAGCAGTTGCAATAGAAGCAAACAACAACAAAATCGGCATTTTCTACTACACTCTCAGATGTTACAAATAAAAATGTTAACACCAAAGTTTTGGTATTAATCAACACCAGTGGTATCAATTTGGCACTGGCGGTGTTAAAAAAATAATTTAACACAAATGTGGTGTAAAATTAACACCAGACAGTATCATATCATACATTGTAACACCAGAATTGGTGTTAATAGGACACTAACATGGTGTCAATTTAACACCGAAATGGTGTAAACTAACACCAGTGGGTGCGGTCCCCTATTGATTCCAGAAGGGTGTTAAAATTAGAACCCACGGTGTTAAAGTTAACGCCCTCGTTTTTGCAGCGCAGGATCACGAAAGCACCTTTAACTATGTGTGGTATGGTATATATGTAATAGAAGTTTGTTGTTTTTGGAAATTCCATTTAGTGTTCATCCCCCAGAAATGTGAAAATTAGGTCATCATTGATCATCAGCTGATTGCCGTCATTGGTTTAGAATTCCTGGAATCATTTCCCTTTTTAAATGCACTTTGTAGGTCAAGGTCATACTGAACAACACCTAAGCAAACACTGTGTAAATTTATGAAACAATATTTTGGCAAACGTCGGGTTTTTTAAGAGTCACAGGCTCATTTTCAAATTTTTTGTCATTTTTGTGTCGCCCGCCTTAAGGCAGGAAGACAAAATAGGGATCACTTTGTCCACTGTTGTTGTTAACATTTGCCTGCTATATCCGCATACTTGGATGGATTTAAACCAAACTTGCGTCATAGGTGCAATGTGGGATCCCCCATTTGTTGATGAGGTCAAAGGTCACATATCAAGTTCAAAGGTCATGTGAGGTCAAGTGGTAAGATATAGGCTGAAAATGTAAAATTGACCTCAATTGAAAAGTTGAAGTTCAATTGGAACCAAACTTGAGTCATAGGTGCAACATGGAATGCCTCATTTGTTGATGAGGTCAAAGACCACACACCATGGTCAAAGTTCATGTGAGGACAAGTTGTAAGATAGGCTGAAAATGTAAAATTGACCTCAATTGAAAAGTTGAAGTTCAATTGGAATCAAACTTGGTTTATGGAGATTGCGTGCAAACTCTCATTTGTTTATGAGGTCAAAAGTCACATATCAAGGTCAAAGATCATATGAGGCCTATTATTCACAAACCGTGACGGCAGGCGAACTATCGGGTCCGATTTTCAATTTGCTCTCAAATGATAGCCTAAGACCAAGGAAAAACAAAGATACAGTATCAGAGTACACAGAAGTAATTTAAGATGCCAAAGACTCCCATCAATTGGGCCTTTATTGTAAATATATTGTAATTTTTTATCACCAAAAGTGTTAAATTCACTAATTATATAAATACCATGGATTTAACTCATTGATTCTATAACCACAAAAGTGACGGATCAGTCAAACAGCGTGCATGCAAAAGGAATCAATTCTAACGTGTATTTTCTTGTGGTTTAACACTGTGAACTTACTGAATAAAACCACTCCGGAGTGTGTTTATTACAAAATCATTCCATTTAGGCCTACACATGTGTTGATTTGGACTTGATCATTTCAGGTGAGAGTTAACACATGTTAAAGCATTATATAGCCTAATGCATGCAAAATATGGGTTTGAAAAGAGAGGGCGCACTATTTTCAAAATGTGCCAGTGTCAGCTACTTAATTTAGTACTAGTTCAATATATATGACATCACAATCTTAATCCGCCTTCCACCTGGCATATTAACACATTGCTTCCCGATCAATAAAATACAATATGCAAATTCAAAGGCAAGACACCAATAGGGATAGCGTCCTTTCATTAAAGTCTGACTTAGAGATTTTGAAATATATATAATTTCTTTGTATATCAATTACAAATAGTCAACTAAAACTAACGATAGTCACCTAAAATGCTCAATTCCAAAGTTTGAGATGAATAGGATTTTCCGTTTTGACGCAGAAAACGTTTCTGTATACTGTATATAATAGTAGCTGTGTATAACAAAATTTCTGGATCCGGAATTTGATAACATAGTAGTGATTTTCTAAATGAACGACATCGACTTGAGCTTAGCTATTTCACACAGTGATTAGTAAGTATGTGGACATGCATTATACGTAGGCCTATATGCAAAATACACGATTTGTTAGAAAATTGAGGGCGCCAACCTTGGGAAATCTCTGAGTCAGCCTTTAAAATAGGAAATAAGAGATGCACTAATAAATTAAGCTATTGAAACCCCTTAAGCACAAAACTTGTGTCCAGAAAAAAAAACCTTAAAATGACTAAAATACCCATACTTCCACGTCTTCCACTGGTCATGAGAGGGTTTTAACTGTACACTGTAAACATCAAATAACACTGGAAAGATTTTGGATCGCCAATTGCAGAACCTGGCACACGTTTCTTTTTTTAAAAAAAGAAAAAAAAAAAAAGAGTGTGTCTAGCTTCCTCTAGTTCAAAACCCTACGCGCTATGCAGCTAAAAATTTTTTTAAATATCGTGAAATAAACTTTAAAATGCAGTAGAATGTGAATTTTACTTTATGCGAGCGGGGAAATTGAGACAAACCTTTTTTCTTGGACTAAGCCACTATTTTTACCAGTGTGGCATGCCCTTTAGATCCAAAAAAGGACAAACAAATAAAACAAACAAACATTTTCACTGTAATCCATAACCAAGAGAAGAAAACCGATGTAGGTCACGTTTCATACATTAATTAAAACGGATTAGAGCCTTTTACTAAGTATATTTCGATGCGTATTTCACAGAAATAAAAAATACACTCGTTTGCCATGAATGTCCCCGGAGTTCCCTGACGTTCATGTGCGCATTGCATTATAACCCTAAAACCCAGACTCACTGCCCGTCCACCGAATTAGTGTACTGAAGCATACGAGACTACGCAATGGGTCAAGATAACTAGTGAAAAGAACGTTCATTACTACGGTATATTGGCTGTTATCAAAACCCACGGTGATTTTTTTTTCTGTTGAATTACCGCATTTTCAGATGTTAGTAGTTTGCAGACGGTAGCCAACGCTAATTTATCATTCTTACTAATCCAACAACTTGGCAAAGCCCGCCCAAAGTGACCAAAATCATCACTTATTTATTTATTCAATCATTCCTTTCTTCATTTTAAAAACAACCAAAGAATGTACAGAAAAACCCAGGACACGGTTTGGGAAATTCCAAACACAGGCAGGGAATAGACGATACAAAATTAGATATTTACAAGCATAAAAAAAACACACACAAACACACACAGAAACAATGCACACCCACATAGCCACCCACCCACACCCACTCCCGCGAGCACACACACACAAATTCACACACGCACGCGAGCACACTCACACAGCATGCCCGCCACACCACTCACACAACACACAACACATTGGATATATATAAAATAGAAATACATTGGTTATATAAAATACCTTGGGTTATGAGCATGAACTAAAACATTTAATGTAGGGGCAATTTCCAAAAGGCATATGAACGCGCGTTCCAAATGGTATAGCTAGAATGGAGAGCAAGCTGGCTCAGACTACGTTATCAGGGTCTGCACTTGCATTTTGCTAATTTTGAAAATTGATTTCAGACGTGGCTCGTTGTCAGGTGAAATAAGACCACGGCTACCAATTTCAATACAGAACAAGTGACACGCATAGCCCTTTTCATTAATATCTTGGGTAAGGTGGGCGTACTTTGATTCTTTACGTTCATGAGCTTTATCAATATTAGTTTCGAAAGGAACAGTGAGCTCGATTATCTGAATGGAAACGCCATCATCTTGCAAAACAACCATATCGGGCTTGAATTAGTGACCAAAATGTTGGGGGGATAGACCCGCCACCTGTTGAATGGCCTGGCATGTCAGCATATATAGTGGCAGAACTCGACTGGGATTGTATGTTTTTTATAATATGATTCAAATTGTATTATGACGCCAAGTTAGGCGGCCCTGCTCAAGAGAAACAGGACATGAGTTGAGGACGTGATTGAGCGTCTCCTATTACACATAATTTACAATTTTACAGTCGTTCCTTTTACCCCAGTTACGGAGGTTACTCAGTGTGGGCAAATAGTCGATGGAGGCACGGACACAGCAAAACTTAGCACCCCTCTCGGAAGATTGTAGATAAGCTACCTCCTGTCAGGTCATAGACTGGAGATTCATAAGCTTGAGTAAGTTACCTTGCTGAAGGAGAGGGCGAATATAATCTTGCCAAAATTTCAGCCGGTCCTCATAAATGATCTTTTTAATTTCAGATTAAGTTTTTGCCAGGATTGGTTATCAGATTTGGAGGAATCAGCGGTTTAAAGGTTTGAGACCATTGCCTCGATCCATTTTTGCTCATTTTACGACTCCATTGAGATTCACGCTCAAGTTTACACTTAAGAGCATGAACTACACGCGTATCTGCTTTAACCATACAGCGTGCGTATGCTAAGCTATGAGATTCTAAATATATATCAGAAAGTCTTGGAAGGCCTAGCCCCTCGGGGCTAGGGATAAAAGCAGGAGTGGCACCGGTAATAGCCTTTGCCTTTTTTCAACTAGTGTTTTTTCGTGATCAATGTATCCCCCTTGACACTTCTCATTTTCTAGAAATTCTTGTTTGGATGATAAAACTCTTGAACAATAATCGTAAATTGTTCACCGGCTTGAGCAGGGGTTATATGGTCAGTGATATATCATAATGCAGTGGACCAAGTAGTGTGTTCAACTCACGATTGTGTTGTGTCCAAGCGTCTTGAGTCAGTGTTGGTAATGAAAAGGAGATGATCCTCGCTTGACTGCCTCGCCATTGTCCAAGGGCCAAAATCGTGATGGTCAGTACCCATGCACTAATGTTATGGATGATTGAGTGTACTCGCCATGTTATACGATATGGCTTGATGTCCAGTAGATGACGGCAATTATTCTTAGTTTTCTGCCTCCTCACGTCAAATGCTATCAAAATAAGTCAATGATTCCAGGTAGACAGGAATATATTATACAATGAACAAAAAGCTTGACAAGACTTTTTTAGATCAGGCTCCAAGCAAAATTTGCAGAGAGACGAAACGGGAGCAGCTGACCAGCAGCTGACCTGATTTGAGTAGTATCAAAAAGTAAATAAAACTATGAACAATTTTACATAAGCAATTTAACTCTAAACGCATTCAACATTTGGATGGATTTTCACTTTCAAGCATCTCGCATTTGGACGTTAAATGAGGGACACAGCCTTGGCTATCCTCATGTCCCTTTGCGGTCTTGGAAAACGTGACTGAGGTCCCCTTATCTTCACACTCCAATGACCAACTCTACAAAACCGTTGTAAGTCTCTTTTCCCCAAAAAAATTCGGGGAGCACGTACGTATGGTCAGGGATCATCAAGTGGTAAAGCTCAAGCTAATTTTGCTCCTGTGATAGCGTAGATAGCAATAATTAATACTACTAAGTATGCTACTGCTGCTATACTGCTGCACTGCTAGGATAATACATACTTACTACTGACATATTACTAATACATACTACTATTGCTGTGCTGCTGCTGCTGCGCTACTATACTACTACTAACTAAAATACTAACTACTAACTACTAACTACTAACTACTAACGACGAAGACGCTTTTGAAGACGAACGAAGAGAGACGGACGACGGACGACGAGCCGACGACGACGAGCGCGACGACGACGACGAAGACGACGACGACGACGGGAAGACGACGAGACGACGACGAGACGAGACGACGAGACGACGAAGACGACGAGACGACGACGACTACGACGAGACGACGCCGGACGAAGAGACGACGAGACGACGACGACGACGACGACGGACGAAGAGAGACGACGACGAAGAAGACGACGACGACGCGACGAAGACGACGACGACGAGCGACGAGACGACGAAGGAAGTACGACGACGGGGGAAGACGACGACGTTGACGATGTCTGATGATGAAGACGACGAAGACGACGACGACGACACACGACGAGACGAGAAGACGGAAGACGACGACGACGAGAGACGGACGACGACGACGAGACGAATGACGACGACGACGACCGACGACGACGACGAGAGACGACGAGACGATACGACGAAGAGACGCGGACGCGAGTACGACGACGACGACGACGACGACGAGGACGACGACGACGACGGAAGACGACGAGTACTACTACTAAGACTACTACTACGACTACTATACTACTACTACGACGAATACTTACTACTAGAATACTACTAGTACTTACTACTACTACTACTACTCTACTCTTACTACTACTATACTATACTAATACTACTATAATACTACTACTATTACTACTACACTACTAACTACTCCTACTAACTATACTACTACTACTACTACTACTACTATACTACTACTACTACTACTACTACTACTACTACTACTACTACTACTACACTATTATACTGCTACTGCTTACTGCCACTACCACTACCCCACAACCACCACTACTACTACTACTATACTACTACTAATAATAATAAGAATACAAATAATAATATAATAATAATAAAATAAATAATAATATCTTAGAGCCACAACTGCACTACAACTAAGTTTTAACTGCATAAATACGACTTTGCTGCAGTTACATTTCCAAGTTGAGTGGCACAAGTGGTTAATCCCTATAATGCATACACTTAGAATGTAAATAATTCTGTTGCCATATATAAAATATTTCTGAGTCCAACAAGTCGTATCTACAATTTTGTGTTAAATTAAAAATATTAATTCTTAAATGAAACTGATGTTACACATGCCAGTAATACAATGCACATACATTATGAATTATTAAAGGTCCCCCATGGCCCGATCGATAATAGCCTCGTCCTCAGAGCCCCAGATTTTACCGGAAGTGGGAACTTTGGTAACAGAAGAGAAAGAAAGAAAGCTATTTTTCTAATTTTCCCTGTGAAATCTTAGAGCCAAATGATGTTTGGTTTGGAAGTTATGAGCGAAAATGTGCCCCATTTGGTCGACCATATTAATTTAAACAGTACTCTATGGGCTTTCAAAAACGTTTTTAGCTCTCACATCAAAACGGATTGAAATATCGGCGAGAAACTTTACAGGACGGGGTTTTGGAGGAGTGAAGGCCAATCTATCAAGGGTGAACACTTCCATTGATTGATTGATTGATTTTTATTCGGTTAAAACAACATTAAAAATTACAATATTGTCAACCATAACATAGTTTAAATATATTTAAAAAAAAAACCATGAATATAAATACAATTAAGGGAATAAGTTATTATACATAAAAGACATAAAAAATTGTTGCACATGATAGCCCAGAAAAGTCATTAAAATAACTAATTTCCAATGGGGTCCAATTGAACAAGACAAATTCCTATCCTTAAATCGGGCCATCCCCCTTTAAGTTATACTAAGATCAACTAAGTAAGTAGTAATTAACTCATTAAATGTATGACTTAGTTGCACTACAACTTTAAAATGTTGCGAATGCAACAGAATTGTATTGTGTGCAGATACGACTTTGTTGTATTAATACCACTCTGTTGTAGTCACAACATTTTAAAGTTGTTAATGCAACAACATATAGTTGACTTTGTTACAATGACATCACATTTACGTTATTGCACAACAAAGTCGTACCTTCAGTTAATTAGAGGCAATTAGCTTAATTACTCTTCAATTACACAGAGAAAAATATTATGTAAAAATACACAAGCTATGTAAAATTGAACTCTATAATAATTATGTAAAATTTTACCTAAATTAAGTAAAACTTTACCTAAATTAAGTAAATTTTTACCTAGATTAAGTAAAATTTTTACATAATTATGACAGAGTTATCTATTTTTACATAGTTTATCTATTTGTTTTTTCTCTCTGTGTAAGTGACGCTTATAATTGAAACATATCTTAAATTATTTGCTTATTTGCCTACGTATTCATAGGCCAAATAAGTTATTGCTTTGTTGGGCGCATATGCGTGAAGGTGCTCTATGAAATTAAAAAAAAATTAATTCGGACGTTTTTTATTTAACTTGCTTGGTGTTGGTTTTATGATTCTAGTATTACTGTTTCATTTCAAAAACCAAACTAATCGTGTTTATACTTAGAGCAATATTGTGGGATATCTGGAGAAAATGAAAATACAAATTCTAATTTTGACCTTAAAACGAAATATTTCGGATAAATTAAGGTCGGGGATCCTTGATTCTAATTATAAAAAAAAAATATTTAAAACAGTAGATCATTTACAGCTGAACAACTTTGAGGGATTTTAATTAATGCAAAGCAAATTCCAACGTACCAAAATCTGAACATCAACAAAGATGAGGGCGTGTGTCTTATAAAATATATTGTTGCTTTGATAACAAAGAGAATTATCTGTAAAAGCACTAATTGCTTCTCTTCAAAATTGTTATTATTAATCAAAATAATGTCGCATAGAAACGGAATATCTAAACCAAACACTGACAACGTACTTCAGCAGCCATATTGAATATACAGCATATTGAAACCATTTAGTCTGGAGACATCAATCTAGTTTTCAAGCCAACCAACTGGCGTATGAGTAGCAGTTGTTTAATTTTACCAATAGAATTCTTTCGCTTGATCAGAACCATGTCTAACAAGTCGGGGTTGGGACAAAGAGAAGCACTTTCCATTACAACGTTTGCTTCATTAGGAGTTGAATTTTGTGTTTACACATGGCATAGATTAAAACCAATCATGTTTGCTTTTCAATTTTGGGGATATTTTTACTACAATAACAACAACAACAACAACAATAAGAAGAAGAATGGTGATGATAATAATAATAATAATGGAATAGAAGAATAGAGAAACAAATAGAAAACAAAAAATGCTGAGGACGATGATAATTTGGCTGTCGTAGTTATTGATGGTGACGATGACGATAACGATGACGACAATTACGATGACGATTTCGGTGACGATAACAATGATGATGATGAGGAGGAGGAGGAGGAGGAGGAGGAGGAGGAGGAGGAGATGATGATGATGAAGATAATGATGACAATGATGGCGATGGTGATGGCGACGATGATGATGACGATGATGACGACGACGACGATGATGATGATGATGATGATGATGACGAGGATGACGATGACGACGATGATGATGATGATGACGTCGACGACGATGATGATGATGATGATGATGATGACGTCGACGACGATGATGATGATGATGATGATGACGTCGACGACGACGACGATGATGATGAGGATGATGATAATGATGATGACGACGACGACGATGAATCCATTGTTAAAGGTGCAACGAGAGATTTTGATGTATCATGTTATTGAATCATGCATATGTAGTCATCTCAATAGATAAGATACTCAATAGGTTTCTTACTTGTTTGTGGTTACAGAAATGTTGTAACAGTGAACAAAACGGTTGTTTCTATTTGCTTATATTTCAATATAAGACATATGCCGAATTTTGTATTGTATTTGCTCCAATACAAAATTAATTTTTTCCATTTTTTTTAAACAAAGAAATAGTTCTCATCCTAATGCTTTCAAATAGGGATGATTTTGTTGGAAAGCTTTACATCAGTTTGGAAATCAGGTCTTTCCATTTTAGGGACACCTGATATGTGAAATTTTTCGTTGCACCTTTAACAACACAGCAGCAGCATTAAAAAACATTAATTATCAGAGTAAAAATAGAACGCAAACTAGAAAAAGTCAAAACAAGGACAAACCACAAAGTTAATCATTCAGCCGCTCAATCTATCTATCCCATTAACCAATTAACCAATTCAATTAATCAATAACTCAATCAAGCAAACCAGACTCAATTTCCATATCGATTCGATTTTTAAAGTTATTGTGTTTGTCTTTCCTTTCGAACTTTATGTAAACTCTCAAAATAGGCCCTATACCAGAAAAATAATCAGTAAAAATGAAATTGGATGTTGCGTTTAATTATTTAAAAATGATAGTAGGTATGTTTTATAATGAAAGTGACCATGAAAACTTATTTCATTAAGATGATTAAAATTCTTTAGAGTGAAGTTGACAAAATGACCTGTAAATAGTTGCCAGAACAAATACTTATCACGTGGTCGTATATACCACGTTTTAAATGATATTTTTACAATAGATCAGTAGGTCGGTGCACGCGTTGGTGGCACATAATTAATGCCAGAAACTCTAGAAAGTTAAAAGGTGTTTAACATTCTTTGTTTTATTTTCTAAAGCTTTAATGAAAAATACAAAGATAGTTTTATAAGCATCAATGTGGTTATCAAAGTTATTATCTGAATAGGTAACCAGATAATTATGGTTAACCCATATTTTGGTTAGCAAAGTCGGAAGATGATTGTAAGCCATCAGTTAGATGTAGCTATAATTGTGCAGACTCCAGTAATGGAGATCTGTAAACCCCTGTGATTCACGGACAAATTACATCTACAGGAAAACCTGTTTGCTTTAACAGGGAAATGGCCATCCTTTAGCTAATTTTCTGTACATAAAAATCTACAGACAAAACCTCTGAGATAACTTGCGCTATGTTATTCCAGTAATTCCAATGCGATAGGGAGGGGAGTGCAGTGAGGCTTAAAGGGGGATGGCCCGATTTTAAGGATATGGAAGTTTCATCTTATTAGATTGCCTGCCTTCGAAAAACCATTGTAAATTTAGCGCCGATATTTCAATACGTTCTGATGCGAGAGCTAAAACGTGATTTTGTAGGCCCCATATAGTACGTGTAAATAATATTGGTCACGACCAAAATGGGTGCGCATTTTGCTCAACCCCCCAACTTTCAAACCAAACGTCCTGTGGCTATAAGATTTCACAGGGTAAATGAGAAAAATAGTAGCTTTCTTCTGATCAAAATTGGACCACTCCGGTAAAATCTGGGGACCGAGGCTATTAGCGACGGGCCATGGACTTTAAATCTCCCTTGCTCACAATCAGCAAGTGCTTATAGGTTTCCGTCTTGATTGCACTTCAGATTAATCTAATTTAGAATCTTCTTACATGTTTTATGATACTTTTCAAAATTTTGAAAGAGACGACGACAAAAAAGAATCGAAATTTCAAAATCTGTTTTAGCTTTTCTACAGTCGTGGCAGTAGACAGCAAGCTACGCATTGTGTGCACCGCATGGCCATCAAAGTTATTGAGGAGATAGCAAACCATTAATGCGGGCTCTAAAGGGTAATAAAAGTCATCTACGATAAGGTTATCGCATAAGTCTTAAAGGCTGACTCAGAGATTTCCCGATGAGGGCGGACTAAATTTTCAAACAAATCAGATTTTTTTTGCATACACATAATGCTTGTCCATGCTAATCACTGTGTGAAATAACTAAGCTCAAATCGAAGTCCTTCATAGAAAACCACAACTTTGTTATGAAATTCCGGATCCGGAATTTTTGTTATACACAGCATCCTATACTGTGCATAAATGTTTACTGCATGAAAATGAAACATCAAATTAATCTCAAACTTTGGAATTAAGCATTTTAGGTGACTATCTTTAGTTCTACATGATTATTTTTATTTACTACACACAAAACAAATTATATTTCAAAATCTCTGACTCAGCCTTAAAAAGCATCTATAGCAATTAGGCAGGAACACACACCATAGGTCTTCAAAATCGTATGTGTTCGTGCAATATAAAGTTACTATATCTGCCATAGATAGCAAATGTATGTGCATTGTGTATTTTAATATCTACGCATAGCGGCGGGGGAATAATGTTCATCTTTGGATTTGTTAGTTTTCCTTATTAATTTCCTTATTAATTATTTGTTTTAAGTATTTGTTGTAAGGGCCTCTGTTTTCTGTAGAGCGTTATATAAATGCATTTATTATTATTATTTTTATTTAATTTAATGTCGGTATCCACAGTATACTAGTGTACACGTTAATCCGGAAGCATAATTTTGCTTTAAAATTACTATCTACGGTAGATAGCAACTCGTGTACATTGCCATATAGGAACTTCAGAAGTATATCGATGGTAGATAACAAGTATATATGTGAATTCTTGTTAAAATGTGCTGTCTCTAGTAGACAAAATATGTGTCCAATATATGCCCTTCTATTTTGAAAGCTCCTATTGCTATATGCAGAAGTTAGTAAATTGAGTACGACTACAATGTACCTGTGTCATATGTACTTCAAAATTGCTCTCTATCCAGATAACAGCTACTGAATGTGTACAAGTATGCCGTAAACCTATTTGAGCTTCAAAATTGTTGATAGCAACTTATGTATATTTGCCATAGGAGGTTGAAGATAACAAATCGCATACCATATTTTATACACCTTTATTCGTATAAGCTGTGATGGTATACGTATATGTCATATATGATCTTAAAAATTGCTATCGACGGTAGATAACAAGTTCTATATGTGAAAATATGTGTTCCCTACGATGTTAAAGGTTACGATAGCTGATATAAACCAATACATATGCATAAAATGTATAAAATATGACTTTAAATTTGGCTTTAAATATTCACCCCAAATAGCAAATCTGTGCTGCATACGTGTGTTATTGGTACATATCCTGGCTATCAAATTGTGGACATGAATAGGTGTGCACATTTAAGGTTCAAAATTTCTATCTATATTAGACATCAATACAAGTCATGTATATGTCTATATACGTATAATAAAATGACTTCCACTTTTGAAGATTTCAAATTGCTATCTACCGTAGATAGCAACTTGTGTATATGCACTGTACATTTTCAATGTCGGCATCTGCAATATAAATCAAATAAATGTACAGGTACATCTCTGTACACATCCAGTTTTGCTATCTAAAGTAGAATGCAGGCGTGCACGTGTGTGTCCGGCATATTGATTTCAGAATCATTGTCTTTGTATGTATGTGTTATGTGCGATACGTGTTTACATGTTGACGGCAAGCGGAGTATGTGTACATTATCTTCAGTATTGCATTTTTATATAGTATAAACTTGGTCATATATCATCAAAGGCAAATATAAATGCAAATATTTCAGGTGAGATTTGTGTTTTTTCCACAAATTTATTATTTCCTCCGTCAAACAAAGAATAGTTTCCTGTGTAAATGTGTGAACTACAATCAACTAATGCATGGTTGCGTGATCATATAAGGTATGTGTGGCACTTTTGAAAGCAGGTAGCGTCAAGTCAAGGTTACGTAAATGTTGTTTTCATTGATCATGTCCCGAGGGCCACTCTGCAAGAACCAACACATTATACCAGGTACATGATTGGGCCGACACGTTAACCTTTTTAGTGCTCTGGGGTTAATAGCATCCAAGATAGAGCATCTAGCTCAATTGTAAACCCTGCAGTGATAGAAGCGAATCAACCTGGGAGCGAAAGTCTTCTTTCTTTTTTCTCCGTCTCTCTTTTTATTTGTCATTTAGTTTCTCTTCGTCTTGTTTATTTTCATTTTGCCTTCTTTGCTTCATTTGCTTTTCTTTCCTTTTCTACGTTCTTTTACACCTTTTATGTCCGCATCTTTTCCTCCTTTCCTTCTTTTCATGGGTGTAAAAGTTATTTCTTTCAAGTGTCGAGGCGGTATAGCTTAGCAGCCATCCGCATAACTCCCACATGGCATTATTTCCTCAATTTTGATAGTCATTTCCTATAAGTGGTGCTCCCCGCTCCCGAACTTTCTGCACCTCTGCTTCTTCTTTTCCTTCCTTCTTTTCCCCTCATTCTGGGTAACCAGACCTTACCGTCCGGGAGGGGGATACTCAAGAGTTTTCCCGATTCTTGCACCACCTTGGAGGATGATTGAGGTACAAGCGTCTTCAAACCCAGACGCTATAACAACTACAGGCAAAAGGGAAGAACGTGCGCACGAGGCACTTCTCAATAATTTTCAAAATTGCGTTTTCTTTCAAACTAAAAATCTGAGAAAATGTGTCGTCTTATCGAAACATTCAAAATGTTTTTAAATTTATATTCATAATAACTTCTTTTGTCCCTGCCATAATGCAAACTAAATT
Organism: Ophioderma brevispina; assembly: GCA_023653785.1. NCBI lineage: Eukaryota > Metazoa > Echinodermata > Ophiuroidea > Amphilepidida > Ophiodermatidae > Ophioderma > Ophioderma brevispina. The sequence continues at coordinate 21,071 of JAMKCH010004524.1, forward strand.
TCAAAGGAATTGAGTTAGTCGCTACAGATAAAAACTAAGCGTAAGCTCAAATAAACTAAATCGGAACGACATCTGAAAACGAAATTAAATCTAAAAACACTAAATATGCTAATTTTATTATTTTCATTAAAATTAAATACATGACCGGTGTGAAAGTAATCATTGTCCGGCAGGTATCATAGTCCGGGTTCCATAGACGACAACGGAATAAAGCGTGAAACTAATGGCAACTGAATCGATTGCCCTATTGTTCACCATTGTTCAGGACTGTGAGCCCGGAGGACTATATCTCCTGCCCAGTGGCCGTAGCCAGGTGGGGGCAAGGGGGGACAGTGCCCCTCTGAAAAAAAATCCTGAGGGGAAATCGGGAAATGAACACTGATATTCAGTTATCGCCCCTTTTCGGGATTCTTTTGCCCTGCGACGCGGGAAATTTTGGCTTGTGATCGGGACCTTTGTTGCCCCTACCGGAAATTGCCCCCTCGGAACCACCGGGCTGGCACGTCTATGGCAATCGCAATGCTCAAAATATGGAAAAACTAAGTTTATCAATGATAAACTTAGTTTTTCTGAATCTCTACTTATTACAATTGAAAACATAGTTTTTTACCGCGAAAAACCTAGTTTTCGTCAATAAGCAGAGTTTGTTGATAACTTAGTTTATCGCTTGAAAAACTAGTTTATCAATATTTTGAGCATTTCGCATGCAAAACACTGTTTTCAGTGATAAACATAGTTTTCTGTTGAAAAACTAAGTTTATACTTGAAAAACTAGTTTTATCAAATATGTTTGAGCATTTGCGCATGCCAAAACTAGTTTTTCACTTGATAAACTAGTTTTCAAATATTGAGCATTGCCCGAGAAAAGCTATTTTTTAACAGATAAACTATGGTTTTCCTGTAAACTAAGTTTTTCACTTGATACCCTAAGTTTATCAGCTTGATAAACTAAGTTTTTCAAACACGTATGCGCCGAATGGCCTCAAAAATTTATAAAAAACTAAGTTTATCACTTTGAGAAACAAGTTTTTCTCAGAAACTTAGTTTATCACTTAAAAACCTGTTTTTCTGAGAAAAACTAAGTTTTCAGGGATAAACTTAGTTTTTCATTTTTGAGCATTGCGCTTTCCATAACGCCGCCTGCCTCCTGCCACATGGTCCTTCCCCCCCCGCAAATCGTAGTTTTATCAAATAAGAATAATTCGATAACAAAAGGTCTTTGCAAAGATCATGCATTTTATTTGCGTATATAACTTTTAATTATGTTTTTTTATTACATTACAATGTGAGGATAATACAATACCGTACCTACTTATATAACAAGATGTAAAGAATAAATCTTATTCCTTTATGGAGCTCATAATATAATCGCATTGTTTGGGATTGGTTTTTTATTATTCTACAAAAGTTCTAATTGGAATTCAGTGATGTTTAAATATTACCACTTGGAAATTTTAATCAAACTTTCAAATTAGCGAAATTCCACTTTACCGTTTGCACTTTTATTATAGTTGTGTCCCATGGACCCAATAGGTAATTTAATCCAACAGAGAGCAAATCAAAAGCTGAACTATTTCATAAAACAGCAAATGGTGAATTGCCCACATCATGCAAGAAATGCCGCAAATAGGACATTTTTGAACGATTGTATCAAAGTAGTAAAGAGCAAGCAGAACAACACCAACATTAATTAACCAATACATAACCCTACGGCCCGAGTGCACCAATAGTGGTAACTGACGAGTGTACTGCTATTCTGAGCGCTATCTCGCGATTTTGCGTGCTGAAGCCGTCCTCCTATTGGGGGGGGTTTCTTATAGGCATTACTTCTTGATAATAGTTTTGTTGATTAATTGGTGCATTGAAGTTCAAAATTATCACTAATCATCTCCATTTGCTGTTGGTTTTCCATTGCGATCAACATCATATATCTTCTTTTTTTTACAAAAAATCATACTGACATATCCTTATGTGACCATATTCATATTCAACATCATATGACATTTGTGGAATGAATGGTATATAAGGCTCGGTAAAGCAAAGAGCCTCCAATCTTGATGAACATAAAAAAAAATAAAAGCAATGTATGACCTCCCAAATTTGTTCAATAATATTTGGTCGCTGCTTAAAACAAAAGCAAAAAGGGCTAACACGGGACTCGACATGTTTGAAATCACCTAGTACTAATTTACTTGACGACAGCGAAGGTAATGTACGGTAATATGGTATGTGTTGTTTTTGATCAGAATATAGTGGTGCTACAAGTTGAAACCCAATTATTCTCGGCGTAACTATAAATCAACCAAATTAGTTCTCTTCTCGTATTATTTTTGATATATGCCTCGGAGTTGCCCAAAGAACTCCACAAGTTTGTTAAAAATTGTAAACGAATCTCTAGTATAATTTTCTTCATACATGTATAAAAAGAAATTTTCGAAAGAGAAGAACCGCATTCGAAAGCAAGACTACTTCAGGTGTACTGGTATTTTCAATTTTACGGAATCACATTCATGACTGCTGAACTACACACCAACTTTCTTGTTCATTTTTCCGTAACTTTTGATGTGTGATATGATGACTTTCCATTAACTGCGAAGTAATTTATCCTTTTTAATTAGTAAAGAGGTTACTACCGGAAGTTACTCTCCAGATACCACTCCGATTTACCACTGAGGTAAATTACCGTACATGTTAAAGCAATATTAAGCACTTTTTTTGCAGAGCGCCCCAATTTTTCCAAAAAATGAGATTTTGACACGGTTGCAATTGGTAACTGGCTAGTAACTATACCTGTGAATGGTAAGCTCGAAAATGTCTGTGTTTCACAAACGAAGGAATTTTTTGTAATTAGAATTAATTAATTAGAATAATTAATTGGGGATCTCAGATAATAATTTCAACGGCTGCTGGAAACGGCCTTCCACTGTGAAAAAGCCGGGAAGAGCGCCATGAATGGGTCTACGCTCATCCATTAGTTGTTTTATTGGTCAGACAAGTCAAGTTAGAGGTTATCTTCTCGAGGTGGCACTATTTCATCATGGACGAACATAACGTACATTTCCAGCTCTGCCGTTAATTCCAATCTGGGATCCCAATTCTAATTACAAATCGCTTATTTTATGAGAACTGCGCATTCCTTAGCATTCTCGTTCGCAGGTATAGTTTTCCTATTCAATTACCAACGTAACTTGTGGCCAAATATCACTTTGAAAATTGGGTGTGCTCTTCAAAAACTGTGTTCCATTATTGATTTAAGTTGGCGAGTAGTAACATCGAGGTCGCCATATAAAAAAACTAAATTTACTCCGATTTGGTGCACTCGGACCTAAAAGATAGAGTAAGCGTCTTCCCGTAAACGAAGTCATAAAAAATCATCCATTTTGCGGTCGAAAACCTTCGAAGTGTCGATCACTCTTTGTGTGCCTCGTTAACGCTACAGCGCAAACCTTTAAGTATAAATCACATAAAACTTAATTTTTCTCAAAAACGTGTTTTCCTTGTCGTGCAGATCTATAACGAAATATGTATCGATTTTGTTTCCGCAGAAAAGTCCTTTTTTGTCACATTTGGAATTTACTCATTGTTAGTATTGTTGTAATGAAAACAAGCGCAAACACTATTATAACGTGACCCTTGATACTATGAATGGTATATTAGTACACCTGTCATAAGGAAAGAAACATAATATAGAAAGGTGATATTTTACTCTAATCAATTGTTGGATTGGTTTAGTTTCTAGTTTTATCTACTTGACCATTCACTTATATGGGAGTTGATATAAGCCCAGACCATGCAGTGTTAGTTTGCTCGATTCAATTCAAACATCTAGGTAACATATATACTAAGTAGGGGAAAAAAGAAGACCGGAAGAAAAGCAACCCCAAAAACACCAAAAGTAATGAGATGGAGAAGACAACGAAGGCAGAGGATCAAACATATTATGAAAGGGGAAGAAAAGGAAACCGAGATTGTAAACGATTACCACTTGATAAGCATATCGAAGAAAAAGGAGACGTAAGGCAAGGAAGAAAAAGACAGGGAAGTGAGGGAGATGTGAGAGGGAAAAGAAGTGGTAGAATATTAACACTATCAAAGCTGTGTGTTAATTTTAAACCCCCTACGGGAATCAATAGGGACGGCACCCACTGGTGTTAGATTATACCATTTCGGTGTTAATACCACCAGGTTAGTGTTTATTTAAACAATTTTTGGTGTTAGATGACACGCTTCAATCAATACTGTAATCAATACGGGACCACTCCCTCAGGTGTTAATTAACACAAAACTTTGGTGTTACATTTGTACGTGTGATATTTTTTAGTAGAAATGCTTGATTTGGTATTTTTTGCTTCTATCGTAACTGCTTTCTCTAACAAATCATAAACAGAACACAACATCCATGATTACATTAGCAGCAACACCACGTGGTGTTAAATCCGAAATTTCAACACCAGAAAACAAGCGGGGACAACCGACTTGAGGTAAATTCTCAAACACCCCAGGTTTTTTTGCAGTATGAAAAAGATAAGTGTAGAGTAAATAAAAAAAGGCACTAGAAGTAGAATTATAGTGAAAGAAGTATAAGTTAGGACGAAGTATAAAAAAAGGATGAAAGAATGGTAAAGAAAAAGTGGAATAATATCCCAACAACTTTTTATTTGGTTTAGTAATTAGTGGATATTAGGATCGCCCCGCTTCCTTCGTCATTTCTAGTGTGCGCTGAGAAAAGGAAACCGACAAAAAAAGATTTAAAAACACCACAGCAGTGAAAAGGAAACGGTCAAATAAACTCAGAAAATTGCAAAGAAAGAAAGAAACAAACAGAAAACTGAAGGGTCGCTCTAAAAAAAGGCGACGGAAACAAATAACATTTATGACGCATCAACGTGGCAAATGTTTTAATTACCTTGGTCTGTTTTGTTTGTTTGTTTTTATTTTCGTTTTGTTTTTGTTTGTCTAATTTTTTTTGTTTTGTTTTTGATTTCGTTCGTTCGGTATCGAGTTTGGGTTTATTTTGTTTTGTTTTGTTTGTTTTCTGTTGTATTGTTCCTTTTTCCACTCTGCCCTTTTTCGGGGAAGGAAGTGGGCTGTAACCTCATTTTCTGGGAGTGTCCGTACCTGCCCATGACACACTTTTTTCTGACACTCTTTATGAATTCGAAACCCCTATTCCGTTAAGGTTTCCGATTCATAAGTGTGTCAAAAAAAGTTTTGTCAGATGGGTCAGTTACGGACCCACTCCCCCATTTTTTCTCGAATCGACTATTGAATTAAGATTTTGCAACCAGAATTAAACTGCATAGTAAAGCTACTGATCAAAACGCTACATCAGCTATCGCGTTTGGTTGCACTTCACAATATAGTCCTGGGGCCAAAACTAAAAACCCAAAATAGCGTCCGCACAAATGTTTTTGGCTGTTTTCTGCATCCTGAGACCTACTGATTGAGAAACTGAGGGGGCCAAAATTGGACACCCTTGAGCATTTTGAAATATCCAAGATTGCCGCCACCACATAAAATTAGCAATAACTCAGCTTCTCAGCAGCTATAAAGATGATTCCAGTGTCTTTGTATGGGTTATTGGTGTCATTTTTTCTGAATTCAAATTTTATTATTTTTAAATACCAAAGTATTCCTTGTACTGAAATCCAAATGGCCGCCAAGATGGCCGCCACCACAATATAATTAGCTTTAAACAGCTATAAGCATATTTTGTGTCTTTGTAGGGTTTTTGGTGTCAATCAATGAACTTATACCAAAATCTCAAGATGGCCGCCATCCACACTATAATTAGCATTTCTCATCCCCAGAGCTCTTGAAGCAAATACGATAGAATGTTGTGTCTTCTATAGGTTTGTGGGTATCATAATTCCAAGTCCTACTCTTAAAGGATACATGTTTTCTTTACATTAAAATTGAGCAGGTTTGGTAATGGCATACGGTGAACTACGAATGCAACAAGTTTATCATAATAATGTTGTCTCTATGTGGCAACGCATCAAATTATTCCTATGATGCAAATGTTGACAAAAAGGTAGTCTTATAAGTTAGCAGACCTTTAACTGTGAATATAATGCACAAGCTTACATTATAGTTTTACTGTAAGGTACAAAGCTTCAAGTATGGTGGATGATGTACATGTATGGTCATCATACGGTCATTTGCGAAGTTGCAAGTGTTGCACCTATGAAAATTCCCAAAAGTAGTTGTCATGATCGGGTAGTCTTAAGTTGGCAAAATGTCCCAATTAGCAAAGATGTCGTTTCAGGTTTTTCAATAGTTAATGGTAATTTCTAATTTTTGGCAAAGCGTTCGCACTAGACAATGATGGAAAAGTTGGCATGAAAGGCAGACTAAAAGTTTTTGCAAAACGTTCAATATCATTGATGTTTCCCAAGTTTGTCATACTAGAGGTAGTCCAGTGTTTGCAAAGCATTCAAATATAAAGGTGATACACAACAATTGTCCTTTCGGTGTCTTTATTGGCAAAACATTCAAATGACATAATGATGGAGAATATTTTCAAAAAGGTGTAATCTAAAGTTGGCAAAACACAAGTTTATATGGGGATGGGGTCAACTTGTTCATCAGTCTTAAGAAGTGGATGCAGAACCAATCCACTTATTGTCAGATGTTCTGAATAATGAACACCTTCGGAAACACGTCAAAACAAAAATGAAGCCAGGCGACATAAAAGGTTGTGCCATTTTTGCAAAATAAAATTAAATAACACGAAATATGAAGTACGTGTTAGTCAAACAAAACTCCAACATCCGTTTCACGTCAGTGATGCGGAGGGATGTCCTGTCAATCAGTGTCGCGTCATCTTGACTTCCTTCAGAGGAACAGATGTGAACAGCGATTCTACATCAAAGGATACTAGCATATCTCTGAGTCTTTGAGGGTCAGTATGAACGTAGCGAAATCACTCCTGTCTTTTACATGGTGTCTGGTCTTTCCGGTCAGAGGTTGAAGTATGTAGGTCAACTCCTTGGCTATACTGTAGGTCGGACAGCCAATAGGCGAAACAGGAAGAATCTACAGGTGTATTTTAAGACTACTAACACTCTACGACAACAACTAGTACACCCTAAAGACTCTGTTCCCAAGGAACTCCAACCTGGAGTTATCTACTCTAATTCCTTGTGGATCATGTGACAAAGTGTACCTTGGTGAAACCGGCAGATCATTTAAAAACCGACGAACACCAGAAAGCGACTCAGACGGGCAACACACAAAAATCGGCTATCGCCGAACATGTGTGGAACGACCAACATAACATTGACTGGGACAAGACTACAATTCTGGACAGGAACACTAATTGGACTGAAAGGAAACTCATGAAGTCTACCCCTACATCAAGTCTACCCCTAACAACTTCAATAGGGACAACGCAGAAATTCCTCCTGAATGGGGTAGACTACTCCAAGGATGCCTCTCAACCAATGAACCGGAAACTTAATTACTGGGGTATCCTTTACTTATCTCTTATTGTTCTCTCTCCCATTGTTTACTGGCGTATATAAGGTGAATCATCATTACTGTTTTGGAAAGACATTTTCTACTCAATGAATATCCTGTCACAATAAGTCGATGTATACTACTGTGCGCTGTGTCTTGAGATTTTTCACTCGGCCAGAGTTGTTCCTTCTTCTTGCGTATGAGGCAGCAGCTATATGTTGTAGACGGTGGGAGCCAGCTCACTGTTTGATTGTTGGGGTTTGAGAAGTCGATGTCCACCGGTGGACGAAAAGGTAGGGCAACTCATTGAGAATGTGATTCATTCTGTGATGGGAACCACATTGGCAGGCTGGAGATGGTCGCATCAGCCCCCATTGGTGCATATTGCTTTGAAGCGACCGACTCCTGTGCGAATCCCTGTATATAAGGTGACCCCATTTTCCTTGCGTGGAATATTGCTACCAGTTGTTAGTTCTGTCATAGGTGTAAAAGTGGGTTGGTCTGGTCTTGAAGTATCGAGCCAGACAGTATTCCTTGTCGTTAGATGTTGAATGTGGAGCTACAAGGAGAGTTTTACCCGTGTGTCGACAGAACGGTCCGACGAGAGCAACAGTCTCTGTCGCCGAGCTGGTGTGATTCTTTGACAGTGTTGCAGACAAATGAGTCGATCAACTTTACTTTGTTTTTTTACATTTTGAATTGAACTTGCTCTGTTGAAGAGGGCAACTCAGGCTAAGCTGGAGCTGTCTACTGACCGCTTTCCAGCGCCTTTCATCTGATATCAACATCGTACTACTTCCGGTTAATCAGGGGGGGTCCCAAAGACGATCGGACACGTACCTTTAACTCCTATAGCAACCGCATTATCAGCAATTCACCACCTCATGGGCTCTAACAAAAACGATATCGATCAAACCAGTTTGATGGTGATCAGGTTGAGAGAATCATGCAAGTTGGGCTTCTTGGCGTAAAGTTTTTGTGTTAAGCAGCCTGAGTTCCCTGAGTCATAAATAATGATTACATTGAACCCGTGACCATTAAATCTAATACGACATTAAACCCATAAGTCTTATGTACTTCTGAAGCTGAGATTTCACCGCTAAGCAATGTTGTGGCAGCCAATATGTTGGCCATTTGGTCAACCATGTTAGATTTCGGTATATTGGAAGGCTTAAGTATTTAAAGAAGTACAAATGATTGGATTCTTTGACACCAAAAACCTAACAAAGACACTAGAATCCTCATTGTATGGCTGTAGAAAGGCTGAGATATTGCTAATTATATAATGTGGTTGCGGCCATCTTGTCGGCCATCTTGGATTTTCGGTAGAGGGAAGACTTTAGTGTCAAAAAAAGAAGTACAAGTTTGGGAATTCATTGACAAAACCAAAAAACCCATCAGAGACACAAAATCATCCTTAATAGCTGTTTTAAAAGAGCTGGCTTTGCAATTATATTGGTGTCGGCCATCTGGATATTGCAAAATGCTCAAGGGTGGCAATTTTGGCACCCCCTCCGTTTCTTCTCAATCAGTAGGTCTTCAGGATGCATAAGAACCAGCAAAACAATTGTGTGGACGCTACTGGGTTCAGAGTAAAAAAGGGGGTTTTGGCCCCCGACCAATACCTTAATACGCCAGAAGGTAGACAAACGCCCCTCAGGCCTCCAATTGAAAAGCTTGTCTCACACAACTCACACCCAGGCCATTTTAGTCGAAATGCCCTAAAGAAAGTGGTTTGCGCCTGCATTATCCACTGGCCGGTAAAATTGGAATAGTTTGTCGAATCAACAACACTAGTCGTATAAAGATGCGAATTTTGATGCTTAAACGCGAAAGGATATGGTGATGGCGCTCAGCAGCCAGCCACAGAATGCCACCGGGGTACAACAACGCTTAATTTGTCCCCGTAATACCCCAAAAGTAGCATCCCTGAAGGTTTACCTTACTCCAAGCGTGATAATTCAATATATATAATATAGATAAACACGGGTATACTGTGTTTCCTCCATCATCAGTGCGATTGCGGATGATATGCTCACAGTATCTTAAGGGGAATCTCCTAAGGGCTGTCCACTTTTAATTTACCGTCCCAAGATTTGATTTTCTGCAAATTTTGATTTTCAGTGTACATCGTATGACTTACGGTGGATTGATTGTATAGCGTCCGTTGCATCTGGTCATGATCATGGTGCAGAGAGCGAACCAATGGAGATTATTTGTCCGGTGACATCAGATTCCTAGCGTAGGAGATTGATGGCGTAAAGAATACACTGCATGTGTTTTCAAAATACAGAGGGGAAATCGCAAAAATTAAAGTTGGGTTAATTAAAGAAAAGTATAAGTCAAAATTTCACAATTAACGGTTTTTCGAAATTGTTATTTTTGGCAAGCTAATGCTCCGTATTGGGGAGGAGAAAACTTTTATTTCTATTGAAATGCTGGCAATTCTTAGTGTCACATTTCAATGGTCAAGCAATGTCCAACTATTTTTGGTTGAAGTGGCAGTTGTATGGCTGTAGGAAGTGCGCGTTGTCAGCTAGCTGTATCACTGGGTTAATAGTCGTGTAACGTGTCTTTATGATGACGGTATCAGAAAATCACGCTCCAGGAGCAACAGGGGCGCGTAAGGAGCGAGTAAGGAGCCCGGTAGTGTCCATCTGTCTGTCTGTCTGTCTGCTGTCTGTCTGTCTCTTTCCCAAAATAAATTGCCTCTTTTAGCCTTTTCAGCTCTTTTTAGGGGTTTGGGCCTTTTGAAATGGGGGGGGGGCGTCCGCCCGCACCGCCCCTCCCCTGGGTACGGGCTTGGGTAATGTCACAACCAACGCGATTTTCGTCGAAGGTAAATCGCAAAAATCGGGCTTTGAGACATGTAACTCCCCCAACTGGACCTTTCCTGGGTCGAATAATACACGCCCTCTATCCATTCTGTAACCCTGGAGTTAGAAATACAAACTACCCGCCCGGACCAATGTGAATTATTCAATGGCCACATCTAATTAAAAGCTAACGCAGAGATTTTGAAAAAAAAAAAAAAAAAAAATCAAGCAATGTCCAACTATTTTTGGTTGAAGTGGCAGTTGTATGGCTGTAGGAAGTGCGCGTTGTCAGCTAGCTGTATCACTGGGTTAATAATAGTCGTGTAACGTGTCTTTATGATGACGGTATCAGAAAATCACGCTCCAGGAGCAACAGGGGCGCGTAAGGAGCGAGTAAGGAGCCCGGTAGTGTCCATCTGTCTGTCTGTCTGTCTGCTGTCTGTCTGTCTCTTTCCCAAAATAAATTGCCTCTTTTAGCCTTTTCAGCTCTTTTTAGGGGTTTGGGCCTTTTGAAATGGGGGGGGGGCGTCCGCCCGCACCGCCCCTCCCCTGGGTACGGGCTTGGGTAATGTCACAACCAACGCGATTTTCGTCGAAGGTAAATCGCAAAAATCGTGCTTTGAGACATGTAACTCCCCCAACTGGACCTTTCCTGCGTCGAATAATACACGCCCTCTATCCATTCTGTAACCCTGGAGTTAGAAATACAAACTACCCGCCCGGACCAATGTGAATTATTCAATGGCCACATCTAATTAAAAGCTAACTCAGAGATTTTGGGAAAATATATTTTTGTGTGTGTATCGATTTCAGCTAAGCTATTTCACACGATTAGCATGTGGAAAAGCACTATGTATAGGCAAAAAAAAAACCAAAAAAAAACAATTTGTTAGAAAATTGAGGGCGCCATCATCGGGAAATCTCTGAGTCAGCCTTGAAAAGCACGGGTCTAAAAAAAAACATCACAGGACACTTCATTTCAACTTAACTTTTTAAAGTTTGCATATGTCTTCTTGTCTGCGGTATATACAAAACATGATGTGTTTCTTTTTTTCACGATTTTTCACGAGCGTTTACTCACCAAATTTTATTAATTAAAAACTTAATCCAAAAGGGCTAGCTTATTAACATTTATCTTTGACTTAAAGACTACTTAAAGGTCCATGGCCCGATCGCTAATAGCCTCGTCCCCAGAACCCCAGATTTTACCAGAAGTGGTCAAAATTTTGGTATCAAAAAGAAGCTACTATTTTTCTCATTTACCCTGTGAAATCTTAGGGCTAAAGAATGTTTCGTTTGGAAGTTATGAGCGAAAATGTACTCCATTTTGGTCGACCAATATTAATTTTACACAGTACTCTATGGCCTTACAAAATCACGTTTCTAGCTCTCACATCAAAACGGATTGAAATATCAGCGCGGAACTTTACAGATGGGGTTTTGAAGTGAAGGCCATTCTATCAAGATGAAAACTTTATATACTTAAATCGGGCCATCCCCCTTTAAGAGAGCAGGTTTTTAAAGGGCACACAACTTTTTCATAAACATTATATATCAAATCACACACCTAAATAACTCGACTTTTGCGAAAATCATCCCACGTCATATAGCTGCGATAGATTAACCCTCGTCTACCTGAGCCATTTTCGGTAACAAAACTCCCGAAAGGGGGGGGGTGGTTACCCCCCTGTGATTTTCGTTACTGAACACCCGATTCCTGTAAATTTGGTACCAAAAAATGGAATTTTTCACTGCATGTGTCTTAGGAAATTGGCAGTTTTGCTGACATGCGAAATTTATGACATCATTGTGACGTAATAATAGGCATGTTGGTACTCATTTTGGTATCAATGGAAAGAGGAGGATCATAGCTATCTATTGGTTCCAAAATCAAGTGTCTGTGATGTTCCTGTGTTGTGTTAGGCATGTTGGTACTTCGTCTACCGAAGGGGGGTTGGCAACCTATCCATCACTTTGGGATCACCCTGTATCTTACCTATACCCCGGTGGATATTTGTTTTTGGATGAAAAGGAGCGGAAAATGTCAATTGACAATTACATTAAATAATTTGGCACCAAAAAAGGGGGTTTTAGCAAGCCGGGGAAAAACCTAAAGGGGGGCCTTCGGTAGCCGAGGGTTAAGTATAAACAATAAGAACGGTAAAGGAGGGTGGAAGGGGGAAATATCGAAATTGGAATTTTACTTAAAAATCAAGTAGACTTTGAAACTTTTCTTATAATATATATGATTTATTTCAGTTAAAGAAAGTATTCATTTGATTGGTTTGGAAAGTAAAATTTGCAAGAGAAAGTGCGAATTAAGATAAGCGCTAGATAATTTCTACAAATGTTTAAGGAAATTAGAAATTGAAGATGTTTTTATCTTCCAACATTGGATAAGAATAGTTTTAATACGTTTTGAATCCATGCAGGCGTTGGTTAACTAAACAATCGATTTCAAGGTATACTGAGTTTTACTTAATGATATTAATAAAACAGACAATTTACTGGGTAAAAAATAGCAAAAGCAATAAAAACACATTAAAACTCAAAATACCATTTTCATAGTTTACTCCACTGAATTGTACCCAATTTAAACGATCATATACTTGAGTTAAAAGTCTCTAAAACACAGACAATCGGGATATTGTAGAGTCCAAAAGAAGTCGATTTTAATACCAAAGCTTACTCTCACGTACTTCAAATCCTTTTAATTTGGAGACCACGGTCGTTTATATCAGATATCTTAAAAGC
>JAMKCH010004525.1:0-84551 GCA_023653785.1 Ophioderma brevispina
ATTCTCGAAGATATTTTTCAGTGTCACCCATTCAGACAGATAGTGCTAGCATATTTGTGCGACCTCCAGAGCAGAGGCGGCCGGCAATCGATATATTAAACATGCAGAATAGGAAGTATTTTGTGTCTATTTGACCCATAAACATTGTAGTAAAGTCAAATTGTTTATAGTTTACTCCTGTATGAAATCAATGGGACAGGAGCTTCCTTTTTCTCACGTTTCATTTCATTTCATTCACACGCATATTTGCGCCTTCCAAATCTGAGAATATTCTACCTAGATTTAGAAGGTCGGAAGTGGGTCATGACTTTTATGACTTTCTTCTCGGTTTTCATTTCATTCATCGTAGATTTGCGTTTTAACAATGTCATGAATGTATCATGAAAAATATGTAGGTGGTGATAATGATGATGCCCGACCTGTCAACAAAAGTCCTTTATGTATCTGATCATCTTTTAATAAGGTGTCATACTTAATTTGCGTCTTCCAAACAAAAACAGTAAGTCATGCAAAAAGTGTAGGTAGTGATAATAATGCTGAATGTAGCTAAAATGCAAGGTAACATGTCTAAGCTATATAAAATCATTATGACACATATGGATGCCTCAAAATCTCTCTTTGCACTAAGTTAACTTTAAAAAAATCTGATTATAAAAACATTCATAGGTCAAAAAATCTCTTAAAAGAGATATATATATACAGAGTGGTCCAAAAAAAAGTTTGCACTTTTTCGTCTGCAAATTTCTCAAAAGTGGGCAGACATATCAAAATAGTTTGAAGATACTTATTAACTACAATATCTTGTTGGAACCTGGTGAAAACGGCATTGAAAACAAAGCTGAAATGACAAAATGGCCACCATCTAGAGAAAAAAGGTCAAAAACCACTTTACACACACGGAAAGTCTCTGCCACTCTGTTGGCGGTCACGAATAATATCCAAGGTTGATACACACATTGAACAATGCACCCCGTCATGGGACTTGGTATTTAATAATAACCACTAAGGTAAGAATTAAGACCCCTCAAATTATTTCAAGTTTCTCTTATAAATTTAAAAATAAAACGGCTACAATATTTCTTCTTTATGATCTTGTCCCAAACCATGCAAACTTCGAAAATGTACAAGCAGAGTTTCGATCAGTCATGGCAAGAAAATGTATCTTTCAATTTAAAATCCTCCCCCAATTGAAATCAACTTAATTATTATGTAAATAGGCATTTCAAGTTCAGTTTCGCGGTTGAGATATTCTCTCATTTTTAAACGGTAAACACTTCACACAAACTCGAAGGGTGATCAGTAGTTTGTTAAGAGAGTAGGCCTCCAGTTCACGCAATGGTATTGATTTCTGTTCAACATAATGGTTTTCCCATAGACTTACGTGTGTGCAAAGTGGGTTTTGGCCATTTTTTTGGTCGCCATTTTGTTATTTGAGCTTTGTTTTGAACGCCGTTTTCACCAGGTTATAACAAGATATTGCAATTAATAAATATCTTCAAAAAACCGTGATATGTCCACCCACTTTTGAGAGATTTGCAGATATAAAAGTGTAAACCTTTTTTTGGACCACACTGTATATATATATTCAAGTTTAGACCGGCCATATCGAAGGGTGAGAAGTGCATGGGATATCTACTAGGTTCTGATTTTTTGTTTGTTTTGTTTCAGTTTCAACCAACCATCATCAATATTTGGTTTTAAAACTAGTGTTTTTGGGTCCAACACATGATTCACAATGCGATGCGTACGAATATACATTCTACATTCCCCACAATTCTGCGCCTTGAACGCAATTTCGTGTGATATTATTGTCCCCGTTATTGTCATGTAAAGTGAACCGATTTTACAAAGCATTTTCCAAAGCGACTAGGATTGAAAACTACCATGGGCACCAGACGTAGAAACTAAACAAAAAGTATAAAGTTGTTCTGGAGCGATGGCAAACAGGCAACCTTCAAGTCCATGGAAAGTATCAGAAATTGCAAAGTGACAATGCCATGGCAATGGCCAACAACAAAGAGTCAATAAACTCTAAGGGACAAAAACCAGTGACCTTAAATTTTTGCTTTTGTGTTGTTACAGTCTAAAAAGCCATAGGCCTACTCGCTAAACAATTTGTATTAATCTTTGTAATCTTTGAAGCCGCACTTAAAATAGGCGCATTCGTTTTGTTGAGTTGTTAGAGCTTAATAAAGCGGCGAAATTAAGGAGCGACCTTATTAGGGCGCATAACTTTTTTACATATCTCTATAGTCTTGAAAGGAATGCGCAACTTGACAAATAGTTGCATTCGTTCTTAATTTATGTGTTAAGTAATGCCTTGGATCATGTTAAATGTACGATTTTTGGTTGGAGGGGGCAAGTATAGAATGCAATAGAAATGCTTTAAATGGAAATTAAAACAAATACATACTTTGACTCAAATTCTATTTTTTTAATCTCAATTATTATGACAAATATTTTCTTATTTAGAAATACATACAAATGATAAAGTCAATAAATAATAATATTTTATCTATTAGCATAAGGGATAAATATATTTACAAAAAAATGACAAATACATGAGTGTAGAGGCCATAGAAACGTAAGCGTGAAAAATAGTATTATGGCACCCCGTAATGACAACCACAAAAAAGAAGCATACCTTCAGTACAAACCAAGTTTTATGAAGAAAATCGTATACAAAATACCATGATATTAAGGATATATATGATATATTATGGACAATCAATTACAAATATCCTGGTAAAGGAAGGAATGATAATAGAAATCTTTGAAATCACAAAGGAATAAGGGAACATACTTTAATTGGAATTAGAAAAAATAACACAAATACAGGAAATCTAGTAAGTATATAAATATGCATACAAATATTTACAGCTTTGGGCCTCCTAATCCTTAAAAAAAAAAGTACAATGAAAAAATAGGATAGGTCCGTTATGATACCAAAACTGGTCACAAAATAATAGACAAAAATAACATCATTTGCAAGTGACTACATATAATAAGAACAGCGTGGATCGTCGAATAATACAAGAATTATCCTGATCATTAAAAATATAGATCATAAAGGTCATTCAATGTAAAAGTTTCGAAAACTGAAGCGAAACTGGCCAGCAATGGCATTTTAAAGGGTTGAACCTCATATAAAACTGTTTAAATAATAAATTCGTTAAGTTTAAGGCTCTCTAATCCAGTTTAAATAAAGTTTATTGCAAAACGCCAATAAAATGATTTAACACCAGGAAATGAATTCTGATCCCTTTTGGATAGCTTGGTACCGATTGTATGGGAACCATCGTGCTTCACCCTTTTGACCTCCACAACCAATCAGGGTGTTTTATTTCGGGGAGGAAGCTGCTCGGCTCTCCTGGAAACGGTCAATTCGCTATTTGCCGTTTAGTGACTTCTGGGCTTGTGGACAATTATAAATTTTCCCTCCCTCCCACCCGAATAGTGTGGAGCCAGTAGGAAAGGTCTTTTAATTTCCACAATCAATTTAGAGGTTGATGGGTTTATTGGGTATCTGTGCTCATGCTTCTTTGAACATATTGGACTTGTATTCTGTAATTAGAATTTTGGAGGTTGTTTTATCTTACGAATTAGTTCAATCTTTGTTTGGCAGGGAAATTTAAGAAATGGGTCTTTAATGGATCTGAACTTCTATAAATTGAACTTAAAGCATATATATAATAATGAATGGATGGTAATTAAGTTAGGCTAGTGGATTGGTCAGTTCCTTTAGCAATTGCGCATTTGCTTAAACTACTGTAGTTGTAAATCTGTATGTATTCATAAGTATCTATTGGGACTTCAAGGTGAATTAGGCGAGTAGGATTATGGGATCGGTACCTGATTTGGCAAATTGCTGGGGAGGGAACACAACGGCTTAGTATATTAATGGTCGCGTGGCATTAGGTTATTAACGGAACTTCGAATGTGTAGTTAGGCATGTTCATTCCGCGGTGGTACCTTCTTTCGCAAATTGCTGAGGAGTGGGGGAACCCTTCAGTGGGTTCTTACATTAACTGGCGCTGAGTGCGTTGGAATTTGAAAGAAAACTGGAATTTGGGATACATAAATAGTTCGAATACTTTGATTGGAATTGGACAATAAATAGGAGACTGACTCCTGGCAAATATGCGGACCACATTCATATTGCATTGATTTTGTGTTTTAATTCTCGGGTAGTAATTGATTTTCTTTGTAATATATGGATATTTAGTTATTTTATTTAATTTATTATTGGAAAACGCTTTCACAACAGCGGCTCCCACTACGGTGGTGCATCCATAATAAGAACAACAATGAGATCAAACAAATTTAAACAGTTACAACGGTTGTGGTGGTGTGTGTGTGTGTGGTGTGTGTTGCGTGTTGTGCGTGCTACAACTTTGCAACAAGCATTTATCCACCAAAGTAAAGCAAGGTAGCATGCGCAGGTTGGAAAATGCAGGAGGCAAAGGAGTCGGCAAACCACTCACACACACAATCAGTGACAAATGATAAAACACTCTTAAAAAACTACAAGTACAAAATGAAAAAGAACTACAACAAGAAAAGAACGAAAACAGGCCCCATGTGAGAAGTTAAAAGTAAACAGACAAGGCCAAGCAACGTTAACGTAGGACTCGACTTGATGATGCAACTTCTTACATTCCATGCCTTTTCAGGAAAGCTCTGCAAGTCGTCGTCAAAAAATGTTCAAAACATGTTCAGCCAAATTTTTGGGAGCATAGCATAATTGACTGAGATACCGCAGAATGAGAACAAATTAGTGTCGAGGTTGTGTTCAAGCAAACAATCCAAATTAAAGTTATTAAAGGATATTGACTTTATACACACTACTTAATAAAAAAGGCTGATATCCATTTTTGATCCTAAAACAAACAAAACAACGGACAATAAATTGTTTGAAGTGGACAACATTGAACGGCACCATAAGCCTAATATGATCTTGATTTCATTGTTAAAATTCACTGTACTATAATTTGTATTTTACTGTTGAAGAAATGAACCCAATAAATTTAAAACAGTATGAAAGTATGACATTTTTTGTGCTGTGCTACTGCCATCATTTACTGCAACGTATTATTGTGCCTGTTCAGTGCGTTATTTATTTACTGAAATATTCTGAATAATTCAATGTGAAATTAAGGTATTTTACCGTCAGTCTGAAGTTTACAGTGATTTCTTACCGTGTACGTAACAGGTAGGCATATGCGTTCAGGAAATATTTTATCCCCGGTGTTGCTGTAAATTGTAATAAGATCTATCTACTTTATAAATATAGTAATGTAGTAATAATAATTGAACTATTAAAGCGCTACAACAAAGTATCTTTTGCAAAGTATCATGGAATCGTTACTTTCCATGGTAATTTGCCATTTTTTTTATTCTTCCATGGAATCTTTCTTGGAGACTACGCAAGAATGTAGAGATTGCTTATCTGACGGAGGAGCGTGTTTGAACACGAAGGCACATGAAGATGAGAGATAAACTGGCATGTAGCTCACGCAGAGAGGGTGGTTGCTGTCATTTGCTTTAAAAAAGGGCGTCCCAAATATAGGATGGGCATTGACGGCGTTTCATACCTTCTTTCATGACCTGTTTCATTTTGCGAACCATAAACTCGACACGGTATGGACTTGGCCGCTAGAGAACAAGTTTAATCCAATTCAAAGTATCAAACTTCTTCTTATAAGACTAGTCGTCTATCAATGGTTCCGCATTTATCCAAATGGGCTCACGGATTGCATCAAAATCTCACTACTCCGTAAAAAATCAATGCCCACCGGTCTTTACACTGTATGTAAAAAATACAGATTCATATAGTCAAAACGGGCCTTAAATATTATTTCCGAGGCTCTATCTGAGGTAGGCCCGAGGAGGTTTATTGGAATTGCTGGTTTGTTAATTGTGTCCATTGAATACTGTCCCTTATAGGATAATGAAAGTTTCCCGCGGAAATTTATGGAAATTGTTGATAGTAATTATCAAAAACCCGATTATTTAAATTGCAGCACAATAAGATGTGTTAAATCCGCAGATTATACAACAGTCCGATATTAATTATCTTAGAAAGGCCTTACCTTGCTTCCATATCCCTTGAATCGGGCTGTTGAACCATTTAACACAAAATGCGATCGCTGCCTAGCATGGAATAGTGACAATGTGTCCATATGCTTCTATAGTTGGCCGCTGTAAACGGGCCGGCGGGTTGTTACAACAATTAGCATTGAGTCGTAAACATAAAATATACCACTCCATGTATTATTTATACGGGTCGTACAATGAAATGATTTATGTTTTACTGTGTTTATAGGACTTTATAGAACTAAAAAGACGTGGTCAAAGTGGTCGCCAGGTGTCTTTTGCATGTCTCCACCTGCCCCGACCTCAGCCACTGAGTGGCGATATTCCAGTAGACTATTCAGTGCAGTCCGTACGAGTTGTTTAATTGAATTACTACTTTTTGTGGTTGATCCTTTCACTGAAAGAGATTCAATCCAGCCGTTTATTAAGTTTTGCTTGACCATTGTGACGGGAGTCTGTCATCGAGAGACAACAATGGTTGCTATTATTGACTCTTTCCTTGGAAACTTGACAAATTCCAAAGTGGCAAGGGTCAAGATAAATCTTACATATTGCCAGTGACACGATGATCGAATATTCAATTTTTTTTGAACACATAGGCATACCTGTTAAACGTAAATCGTTTAAAAACTTCAAGACTGCTGGTAACAATTATCGTAATTTCCCACACTACTTTATTCTGAACGTGACATAGACATAATACAGAATATTTTCAGCATACAATATGCATGACAAGGGGCCAACAAAGAGACTTTGCAGTAACGGATGATAGACTAACAACAAAAATATATTAAATTATCTCACATGGCAGCATTCTGGAACGCTAGTAAATTACCGTATTTTACGAATTTCAAAAAAATTAGTCTAACATCATATTTTCATAAGATTTTTCATGTTATTAAACGTTTTGAAGTGACGTTTGTCCAGCGCCACTTTCAGGTTTTGAAAATCGACAAAAATGGTCATTTGTCCCCAAAGAAATAAAACAAATCTGTACACTTAGAAACATTTACGAACTAAAAAACCAAACAAACAAACAAAAGACATACTAACGTGGATGTAATGTAAATTTATAAGATTCTAACAGTGTGTGTTCGAATAGCAAATAAGCTTCAAAGTCTTTAGACATTCGCTTATGTATTATAATAATAAACAAGGATATGGTCACTAAGTTCATTCATAATAAGGCGAATTGACGTTTTGTCCCCACTTCCTTAGTGTCCATCATCTATTTTACTGGAGTGCGTCGTAACTATGAAAATGTAATTAATAAATTTAATTCTAACAACACCGCGGCCAATTTGAACTAAAATGAATATAAAAACTAAAATGTAGCGATGAATGAAATGCCTCATTAATCAGCATGAAAAGTTGTACAAACAGATACATAGCAGGGAGACGGGTAGGGTAAGAGTGTGCGCTTCCGGATAAAATTGTGAATTTTTGCACACAAGTACTTTAGCATTGATAATCATAAAATTGATGGAAGGCACTTGCCAACCCCCCTTAAGGGCCCCCAGCTTGGGTTTCAAGGTTATTACAAGGGTCAAAAATGTAAAATGTGATGAATGTGTAAAAAGCACACCATGGTGTTTGTCTGGTCAATGGATTCAAAAAAGTATAGTTACACTATCTATGACTTATAGTCAGGAGGCATGAGGAAAAACTGTAAAAATGGTGAAAAAAGTCAAATTGTGTGTTACATGGGGCCAAAAGTTAAAGTTGCTGATTCAGGTAATAGTGTGGTGACAAATTGTTTCTCTAGCTAAAGGATTGAATTTTTTTAAAAGGAAAGTTTGCCTCTGTTATACTTAGTTTCACGTTATCCAACAACAAAATAGGTCACAGGTCAAACATGTCAATAGAATCCATAGCTGCCAATAGCGTTGATAGCTGTGACTTTATTCGCCATCATTTTGTAATACCAGACACGTAAGCTCGTTTCAAAAAACTATTCCTATAGTTCAAGATGAGCTTAAAACCAACAATTTGAACACATTTTACAAAAAGTGGAGCAACCTTTTACTTTTTGACCCCTGGACAAACCAAATTGACTTTTTTTACCATTTTTACAGTTTTTACCCCAGTTACTTCCTAAACTATAAGTCACACGGTAGACCAAACTATACCTTTATGGAATCCTTGGAACCAGACAGATCCTCATTGTGTGCTTTTCAACACCAATCGGAACATTTTAAAAATTTTTACCCCTTGTGGTACCTGAAATCCAACTGAGGGCCAGGCAAGGAGAGTTTGCAAGTGCTTCCATCAAAGTTTTTGATTATCAATGTATAAAGTACTGGTGTACCAAAATACAATTTGATCAGGATTTGCACAACTCGCATAAGATCTGTTCATACAGTCCCTCCACTGAACACTACATGAAAATGTGTACCACAGGTACCAACAACAGGAAGGGGTCAACAAAAATCAAGGAAGGATGAACTTAAAGTGAAAGTGCTTCCACGTTTAATTAGGTTTATACTTAGCATTAAAACAAACAAAAGCATGAATATAGGTCTGTACTCGATAAGAAATCTTCTCTGATTAGAAGGTAGCAATTCTTTGTATAGCAAGTTGAAAGATAGGATGCACGTGTTCTTGTTTTATTTTAATCATTTAAAGGTGCAATTAGTGAATGAGTCATATTGGACTGAGTTTGGGGAAAAAGACAAGTAATTTTTAATTGCGTTTACTGATCCACAGTAGAAAATTTCAGAAAATTCTGGGCAACTTGTGTTCAGACGCCGTAGCGTTTAGTATTTAAATATCTAACTGCGTCAAAACACGTTTCAATCCTAAAAATTAATTGGCCATCTAACCACAACGCTTGTTTTAACGGTGCAAATTAAAAAGTTCCACCTTGTAAATGATATAAGTACGAACAGTATGATGATGTTGGCCTTGAGCTCTCAATCGATATCGATATTCTTTCCATAGAAAAGGAGTAAGTCACGCTAGAGTGCAAGTAACATTCAACATAATATCCTTTACGGTTAGGTTGGGTGGTTTGGACCAGTTAGTTACGCGTGGTTATTAATTTTTGCCAGAAAGGTCAGCTGGGTCCTTTTGGCATCATGTGGTTGATACACTACATTTACTGCTATGTAGTAGTTTAAGAGGCAGGGGCCTGGGTGAGGAGTCTCTGTATGTTTTCTTTCAAATCACCAGGTCCAAGCACAGGTGAAAAGATAGAAGAAAAAAAAAACATACTATGAAAATCAATAAAAAAAAACAAAAAAAACCCATAATTATATCCCGAAGCTAATTTTGGGTTGCGACTTGTGAAGGGGGTATACATGCTTTGCACTGTGGAGTAATAAAATGTTAGTTGGAACACTTTTCTGTTGGAAGCTGACAGATGTATTTGTAAGCATAGTGTGCATTGCAAAGCCCGAATATGACCCTTCTAGGTTATTGTCTTCGTACACTGTTCAAAACAAACGTTAAAAAGTTTCACGGAGGAGGAGATTAGGTTTAAGGCTCTTCGTTAATGGATTTTCTTTGCATGTAATTATATACTAATAATTCTTAAGGAAATTGAAGGACCTTAATTGGCTGGTTCCATTTGATCCGAAAATAGGGACAAATTAAAAAACTGACAAAATCAAAGCGTTGACAAGCGAACTACATTAAAAAACACTGGACAAATGTCCAAATACATTTCACTTCAAAAAACTTTGAAGATTTAGACTGTTTAAAAAAAATCGTTTTGAAATTACGGTATTTACTGTATTCCAGATTGCATCCAGACTGCCAAGTTATATACCGTTAAACAGTATAAAACCATCATGTATTTTGCGTGATACGGCCATCGTTTTGTACAGTATTTTTGTTCCTTGTTCAGTACATATTTATGCTGGAACATATTCTGTAATAGTGTATTTCATTGTTTTCCGAAAACTCACAATTCTGTGAAATTACGGGCATTTACCGTCAGTCCTTGTAAGTTTACCAAGATTTTTACGGTTCGTTAGCTGGAGGCTATGTACATGTGTTCACGGAATATTCGATCCCCGGTTCACTGTCCCATTTGAAAGATTTCTTACAGTGCACACTACATGATTCAAGAGAATGTGCGCAAAGGTTTTATTAAACAACGACATTGCAATCAATCGGTCGACAAATCTATACTATAGCCTACAAATTCGAGCTGCTCTGCAACAACCTCTTTAGTGGTGTATAGTCAACTCTCAACCAGTTTTTTTTTATTTATAACTGGAAGAATGGGGATGATAATGCAAAGTAAGGGAGGGAGAAAGAAAAGGTAAAACTTCCTTAAATAATTAGTGTTTAAATTGATTTTTATAAAAACTTGATCACTTGAATTGTGTTGCAATATCCATGTACATGTATGTGATAGCAGTTACGAGTGCACAGAAATTCTCGAAGAGATTTTTCAGTGTCACCCTATATAGCATTTAATGAATCTGAATCTTTTATTCTATTACCTCTGTTGCCCATTATTGAAACTGCGCATTCGATTGGTTAGTTTACTGCCCATGATTCTGCAATAATGGGTCGGCAATGCATTTTCTATTATATCACGCTGTTTTCGGTATAGAATAGAAATAAAGGGTTTGCAGTATATTTATGAGCTCATAATGATCCTCGGCCGGAAACAATAAAATAATTAAAAATTATTTATTTTTTCAAGAAATCGGACACATTATCGACATAAAGGATACTGCATCACCCTTTCTTCGTAAATATAGGTTTCATGATTCAGACAAATAGTGCCAGCATATTTGGTGCGTCCTAAGAGCAGAGGGCGGCAATCAATCGATTATAAAACTGCAGAATAGGAGGTATTTTGTGTCCATTTGACCCATTAAACATGTAGTAAGTTAAATTGTTATACAGGGTAGGAAAACAAAGACTATAATGATGAATATAATATTATTTTACAAGTCTGGAACCTGCTAATAGTGGGTATGGTATGGTGGCCACAGTGATCAGAGGCCATTTTGTGAAAGCGCTTAGAGGCAAATAGCATAGGGCGCTATATAAATCTCTGCTAATTAGTATTATTATATATTGGGTACGTAATTGCGTGAGACAGCGGAATTGCCGCCAATCCTAGACTTGTAGAAGTGCGCTCAAGTCCCTGAAAATTCCATAAATCCTGACAAGAAAATAAAATATCAACCATAAATATTGTATGTAGAATTAAAATGCAACTTGTCATCCTCCACGCTTTTTCAAGAATATTACCCGATATAAGTTTTATTTTTGGCCTATTTACGAAATCTGACAAACGACCGCCCCCGACCTTGGTCAACGTTATTATCAAGCGCTTTATGGTTTATGTTATAAAACGATTTTGGACAACGGTTCTCATATACAAAAGAGAAAAGGATCTAGTCGTGCAACACTTTTTATTCTAAGGATGTTATGGTAAGATACACGTCAACGATTTGATCCACTCTTACTTTTTAGTATTTCTGTGACTTTATTGTCCATTAAATACAAAACTCCTTTACACCTTTTTATTACATGATATTTAAACGAAATGAAAAGGAGATGATTCCCCTTTCTCGTTTTCAAAAGGATATACTTAGAGGAAAAAAGTTTTTTCTATTTT
The DNA here is from genome assembly GCA_023653785.1 of Ophioderma brevispina. Classification (NCBI taxonomy): domain Eukaryota; kingdom Metazoa; phylum Echinodermata; class Ophiuroidea; order Amphilepidida; family Ophiodermatidae; genus Ophioderma; species Ophioderma brevispina. The sequence goes on from JAMKCH010004525.1 coordinate 11,681, forward strand.
GAGGATAAAAATTGCACTTAATTCGTTTGTGATGAAACACCTGGTTTTATGAAAACAAATTAGGAAAAAATATAAACATCGCAAGTTTTGAAACTTTATGATCCTAAATAGGCCAAACGGAAGCATTGCTTGCAGTGGCCGCGTATGCAGAAAATATTACCATATCATCTTTATGCGTCTCGTTTATTTCACTTCAGGCGTGGTTTAATAAATTGGTGAACATGGTAAATTTTCAACAAAAAACGGTTAAAAAAGGGGTGCACCTTTATTGATGTCCTGTTTTGTTTCTTTAACAGTTAAAATGGACAAGGTATTCCTACTCCGTTGGTGGACCAGGGAGGTCCGAAAGTCCTCCGAAGGATTTTTTGCCACAAAATTTATTACCCAACATGGAAGGGCTATTAGGACATTGGAACAATCAAGCAATAAACTTAGAATTCCACAAGAAACCCAAAAATTGGGGCAAACAATATTTTCAAATCGAAAAGGAACACAAATTAACAAGGCGTCGTTTCCAAAATATAATGGGGATTGAAAGTTGTATGTTTTCTATTTACCATTTCATCTTAATATGTCATATTTTGGTGGTGGATGGTTTGTCCTTGTAATTTTCCTATGTTGTACAGGTAAATTACTAAAACACGGATCCTGCTCCGAGCACAGATCGACGGTTCGAAATAAATTGAAGAAATAAAACATTCGAAAAGGATACGCCTGTTTCAAAATTATGTTCAGGTTTGTAAATGTAACTAAAGGCAACAGAGCTTTGAATCCATTAGAAAAGGCGCTTATAGAAATGCCGGTATTATTCTTAATTTCATATTTTATTAAAAAAAACGAAAGCCATGATTTTCGCACTGATCAAAAGCTTTCCATAAAAAACTTTAACATTGTTTGTATTAATGATTATTAAAATTGGAATTTTAAAAAAAACCGAGAAAATATTGCTTTGGTGTACAATGTGAAACATCTAAATCGTATGGAACAAAATCGATAAGCCTATGTTTTATACTGAACTTATAAGCAAATAAAATCATCTGTTTTTATTGTTAAAGACATTTCTGTAGCTAAATACAAGGTAAATCTATAATACACTTAGTTACAAGTGACACATCCATTTGATGCCTCAAAATCTTCGTTGCAACTTAAATTATTGAAGGCTTCTATAATCAGATTGTAAGCTTAACAAATCTCTTAAAGAAGACATCACCGTTTAGACCATACAGCATCCTTTGAATAGCGAATGTGAGAAGTAGGGTATAGCTGTCCATTTTTGCACCATCAACTAGTTTCTGATTTTTATTCTTTTTCAGTTTCAAAGACCACAATATTGACTTCTAAAAACTAGTGTTATTGTGTCCAACACACAATTCGATAGGAATGTTAACATATACAATACTAACGCAACAAAGTATGTGGCCTGAGGCCCCCGTTATAATTTGTCAATATATGAACCGCATTTGACAAAGCAATTTTATAAAAGCGACTTGGTATTGAAGACTTCCCGTGGAAACTTCTAAAAGTCAAGTCTCCATGGTGAGAATGCAAAAAATGCCCAAAGTTTCCATGGAAAGTATGCAGAAATTGGAATAGTGACCATGAAATGTCAAATTGTCGCATCAAAGAGTAAGAAACGAGTTATAAACTCTAGACAAATTCAGTGGCTTAAATTTTGTTAAGTTGTTACCGTGTAATAAAAACCTATAGACCTACCTGACATCAATTAGTTGTGAACAATGTCGTTATGATATGAAAGGAATGCCGCAATTAAAAAAGGCCGCATTCGTCCTAATTCCTTAATTAGGTTGTTGTAAGACTCTGGATCCGTTTAATTGTTTTTTTTTTGCATTGTAATACTTTTATGAATTCCTAAAATGAAATATAAAATTAAACTAGTTAGATCCTATAAGCGGCGAAATGAAGAGGCGAGTTGAAGGTGTTTGGAGGCGGACATCATTACGGTTGCATAAATTATTTGTTTAATAAGTCTCTGGTAATCCTTAAAAGGAATTCCGGACGCACTTACAATAGGTGATTCATCCTAATTTTGGGGTCTGGTTACGTAAAAGGTCTCTATCATGCATGTTAATGCACGACGAAGACTCAGATAATTGCACTAAAATTCAATTGAAAGGAAAACAAATACAGTAACTCAAATTTAATTTTCTTTCATCCGATTATTATTTTTAAAAAATCTTTTCTTTTATGTATCTTAAAAAAAGATAAAGTCAATATAGTAAGTCCAAATGATATAGGACTGTGTGGTACCTTTTATTACAGTCTTTGTATAATGTTTGCTTAGAATTTAGATAGCCTACTAACACGCGTTATGCAAAAGTTACCCAGGTTATGCAAATAGGAACTGCATACTAAATAAAATTATTACCTAAAGTTACAAAATTTCAAAAAAGAAAAATTTTGGATACTCGGGTGGGGTTTTATAAAAAGTAAAAATTACACAGTTATTGTTTTTTTAATTCAATTACGGTGAGATTCTATCTTACACATTGCTGTGTCACTTTAATTTATGAAAGTAAACAACACGTGGAAATGAGCTATATGATTCGTATGAACTTTAACATGTTAACACATTTTAACCCAAGTCTTCCAATTATCCGGTTAAATTTCAACCAAAACCAGTCTAGTTGTTGATTTTTATGCGCTAAATGGCCGGCTGTTTTTCAAAATATCAAAGCTTATTATGGATATGATTATGGAAATCAAAACTCGAGTAACATTGTTTTTGCATATATAGAACTGCATACTGAATAACATTAATACCTAAAGTAGTAAAATTTACAACCAATGAATAGTAAGTAACATTTTGGTACTTAGGGAAAAAAATTAGTTGATTTTGAAAAATCAATTACGGTGAGATTCTATGCTTACACACTGCCACTGCTGTGTCACTTAATTTAGAAATGAACAATAAAAGAAAATCGCCCAAGTTCTGATAAACCTTTACATGTGAAACTTTGAGCACACCTTGTAAATATCCGGTTTGATGTCATCCAAAAACTAGTAAAGTGTAATTGATTCGCTAAAAACCGGCTTTTTGGAACAACCCGTGAGAAATGAGCTAATTTTTGTATCACTTAACATGTAACCATTAAGCCAATTCTTCCATTATCCGGGTTTTTTGAAATTCATCCAAAAACTAGTTACGTTGATTTCTGTCGATAAGCAGGCTTTTTTTCGAAATATCAAAAGCGTATGAAAAATGGAATCGTCGAGTAACATGTTTGCACATATAGAATAGAACTGCACACGAATAAAAATTAATACCTATATACTAAATTTGGATACTTCGGGAAAAATATTTTCTGAAACAAAATTCAATTATTCTATGCTTAACACGTTGACTGTGGCAACTTATTTATGAAGGGAAACTATAAATAAATAGCTAATTTCTTATAAACTTTAAATTACACTTTTAGGCCACATCTTCATCCGGTTTTAAATTTCATCCCAAAACTAGTTAAGGTGTAATTTGCTGCGCTAAAGCAGGCTTGTTTTTGAAAGATCAAAGCTTAGATGTATATATGAAAATGAACTTCTCGAGTAACCATGTTATTTGCACATTATCTAGAGAAACACTCGACCCCAACGACAATTTCTGCAAGATTCTTGTCCAACTGGGTGTGAATTTTCCATGATACTAGTTAGAGTTCGTATTTTTGACCAGTACAGGTCTCTCTGGTTTGGATATGCGATTTTTTTTATGTAAAGGGGCACCCCATCGAGTGTACATAGACCCCCTCCCAAATAAATAAAACATCTTAAAAACCAGGGAAGGAACCAAAATATAACTCATTTGACACTTGGCACACAAAATTCCCAAGTTATGCAAACCTTAACAAATCATACTAAATGCATTTTTTAAACGTTATTAAAATATCATCTAAATTTTTTTTTTTTTTTTTTAATTAGTTTATTTTTTGTAACATTTAATTACGGTGAGATTTATGCAATTGCGTATCACTTAATTTATGTGAAGTGCAATAAAATGTGAGGAAAATGAGCTATTTGTATAAACTAACATGTTAACACATTTTTGTCATGGTTCTTTAGCTTGAAGCACGAAGGTTTTTAATAGGCCTAACTTCACACGTTATGCAAAAATTACCAAAGTCATTCAACGTAGAAACTGCTAATGAATAAATATTACCTAAAGTTAGTTTAAAATTTCAAGCAAAAGAAGTCGAATTTGGATACTCCAGTAAAAATTAGTTATTTTTAAAAAAATTCATTCTGTTGAGATCTATGCTTACACATGGCGTGTCACTTTAATTTATGAAAGTTAAAACAAACGTGAGAAAAATGAGGCTAAACTTTTGTATATAACTTTAAAATGTTAAAAAAATTTTAGCCACGTATTCCATATCCGGTTAATTTCAACCAAAACCTATGCTTAAGTTGATTTTTCTTGCCTCCTAAAGCCGGCTTGTTCGAAATATCAACGTATTATGTATATGATTATGAAAATTAAATCGAGTAACATGTGTCTGAATATTTAGAACTGCATACTGAATAAATAATACCTAAAGTTAGTAAAATTAACACCCAAGGAAGTAAAAATTTGGATACTTAGGGAAAAATTAGTATTTTGAAAAAAAATCCAATTACGGTGAGATTCTATGTTTACACACTGCACTGCTGTGTCACTTAATGTATGAAATGAACAATAAAGAAGAAAAATAGCCCAATTCTATAAACTTTAACATGTTAACACTTTTAGCCACCTTTTACTAGCCGGTTGTTGAAATTCATCCAAAACTAGTTAAGCGTATTTGCTTCGCTAAAAAGCCGGCTTTTTGTGAACAACACGTGAGAAAGAAATGAGCTTAATTTTGTATTCACTAAATGTAACACATTTAACCACTTCTCAGATACGGTTAAAATTTCTCCAAAAACTAGTTACGTTGATTTTTTTGCGCTAAAGACGGCTTTGTTTTCGCGAAATCTCAAAGGCTTATGAAAATTGCTATCGAGTAACATGTTTGCCAACATATAGAATGCATTACTGAATAAAATTAATACCTATAGTTAGTAAAATTTTGGTAATGCGGGAAAAATTAGTTTTTTTCTGAAAAAAATTCAATATCTATGCTTACACGTTGCTGTGTCACTTAATTTATGAAGGGAACAATAAATCAAATAGCTTAATTTTCTTATAACTTTAACATGTTAACACTTATAGCACTCTTCATCCGGTCAATTTCATCAAAAACTAGTAAGTGTTAATTTTGCTTGCGCTAAAGGAAGGCCTTGTTTGTGAAGATCAAAGCTTAGTGATTCAGATGAAAATGAACTCTCGAGTAACATGAAAGTTTAAAACCCCACTAATTTAGTTCTCCAGGGCAGACAAGGACCGTATTAATAGGTTTGTAGTTGTTAATCTTTCCTGGAGATGGCCAGCGCACGATCGTGTTGAAAACAAACCCCATGTGCGTTTGGACGGACCCGAACCGGCGACCTTTAGTACATGCACGTCGCTCTAACCGACCGAGCCATCAAGCTGGGTCGTGTTAGAAGAGCGATAGATATCATATATAGGTGTAAGGTTCGAACGAAAGGCGTCCTTCGCTTCCTAGCGGATAGCATCAGTAACGGTATATTTAACATTATACGATTATATTGGTTTGGAAATTTAAACTACTTAGTTACCCAGGTATGACAAGGACGTCGTAATATTATTAATCTTTCCCTGGAGATGTTTTTTTTTTTTTTTTTTAAAAAAAAAAACAAAAAAACCCATGTGCGCTTGGCCGGACCCGAACCGGCGACCCTTCGGATCACATGCACGGACGCTCTAAACTGCCCGAGCCATCAAGCTGGGTCGGTAGAAGAGCGATAGATATCCTCTATAGGTGTAAGGTTCGAAAGGCGTCCTTCGCTTTACTAGCGGATAGCATCAGAACTGTATTATTTAACATATACGATTATATTTGTTTTGAAATTTAAACTACTTAGTTCTCCAGGTATAGACAAGGACGTAATATTATTAATCTTCCCTGGAGATGCCAGCGCACGATAGTGTTGAAAAAAAAAAAACCATGTGCGCTTGGCCGGACCCGAACCGGCGACGTCGTATCAAGCCGAAGCCTAACCGACCGAGCCATCAAGCTGGGTCGGTAGACGCGCGATTAGATATCATCTATAGGTGTAAGGGTCGAAAGGCGCCTTCGCTTTCCTAGAAGATAGCATCAGAACTGTATTATTTAACATATACGATTATATTTGTTTTGAAATTAAAACTACTTAGTTCTCCAGGCTAGACAAGGGTGGATATATTATTAATCTTTCCCTGTGGAGATGGCCAAGGCACGATAGTGTTGAAAAAAAAAAAAAAAAACCCATGTGGCTTGGCCGGACCCGAACCGGCGGACCTTTTACACATGCACGACGCTTTTTCAACACCTGTGCGTGCTGGCCATCTCCAGGGAAAGATTAATAATATATACGTCCTTGTCTACCTGGGAAAATAAGTAGTTTAAATTTCCAACAAATAGAATCGTATATGTAAAAATATACAGTTCTGATGCTCCCCGCTAGGAAAGCGAAGGCGCCTTTCGGACCTACACCTATAGATGATATCTATCGCTCTTCTACCGACCCAGCTTGTGGCTCGGTCGGTTTTAGCGAGTCTGGCATGTGATACGAAGGTCGCCGGTGCGAGTCCGACAGAGCACAATGGGGTTTTTTTTCAACACTACTCGTGCGCATGGCCATCTCCAGGAAAGATGAAGAATATATACGTCCTTGTCTACCGGAGAACTAAGTAGTTTAAATTTCAAAACAAATAACTCGTATATGTAACTATACAGTTCTGCTACCGCTAGGAAAGCGAAGGAAGCCTTTCGAACCTTATTATTCCTAAAAGTTATTACAAATCATCTAATTGGGTACAATTCTGGTTACAGTTATTTTGTAACATTAATTACGGTGAGATTCTATGCACATTGCTGTATCACTTAATTTATGAAGTGATAACACGTGAGAAATGATCTAATTTTGTATAAACTTTACATGTTAACCATTTAATGTCATGGTTCTTTAGCTCGAAGCACTTATAGGTTTTTAATAGGCCTAACTACACACGTTATGCAAAAATTACCAAAGTCAATAAATCAACGGAGAACTGCATACTGAATAAAATTATTTACTAAAGTTGTAAAATTTCAAGCAAATGAAGTAGATTTTGGGATACTCCAGTAAAAATTAGTTAATGTTTTAAAAAATTCAATTCGGTGCTTTCTAATGCTACACATTCTGTGTCACTTTAATTTTGAATTAAAAAAAGAAAAAACCTAAAAAATTAAATATTTTTCTTTTAAACTTTAACATGTTAACACCTTTTAGGCCACGTCTTCCATATCCGGTAAAATTTCATCCACACTAGTTAAGAAGTTGATTTTTCTGCGCTAAAGCCGGCATGTTTTCGAAATATCAACTTATTATGTATATGATATGAAAATTAACTCGCGTAAACATGCGTGCCATATATAGAACTGCATCCTGAAAAATTAATACCTACAGTTAGTAAAATTTCACCCCCAATGAGAAATTTTGGATACTTAGGGGAATTAGTTATTTTGAAAAAAATCAATTACGTGAGATTCTATGCTTACACACTGCACTGCTGCACTTAAGTTATGAAATGAACAATACAGAAAATAGCATTTCTTATACACTTTAACATGTTAACACTTTTAGCCACCTTTTCTATCCGGTCCCGGTTTGAATTTCATTTCCAAACTAGTTAAAGCGTAATTTGCTTCGCTAAAGGCCGGCTTTTTGTGAAACACGTGAGAAATGAGCTAATTTTGTATCATTTTAACATGTGAACACTTTAACCACTTCCCTTTGTCTTCCATAGCCGTTAAATTTCATCTCAAAACCTAGTTACGTTTAGTTTTTTGGCGCTAAAGCCGGCCTTGTTTTCGAAATATCAAGCTTATGAAAATTGACTCTCGAGTAACATTTTTGGGACACATGAAAATGCATACTGAATAAAATTAATACTAAAAAAAAAAAATAGTTTAGTTAAATTTTGATACTGCGGAAAAATTTTTTTCTGAAAAAAATTCATTATTCTATGCTTACACGGTTGCTGTGTCCAACTTAATGTATTAAGTGAACAATAAATAAAATAGCTACTTTCTTATACTTTAAACATGTTAACACCTTAATAGCCACCTCTTTCCATCCGGTTAATTTCATCAAAACTAGTTAAGTGTAATTTTGGCTGCGCTAAAGCCGGCTTGTTTTTGAACGATCAAAGCTTAGGATGTATCTATGAAAATGAACTCTCGAGTAACATGAAATTTAAACTACTATTTCTCCTCCAGTAGTATACAAGGACGTATATATAGTATCTTTCCCTGTAGATGGCCAGCGCACGATAGTGTTGAAAAAACAAAACCCATGTGCGCTTGGCCGGCCCCGAACCGGCAACCTTGTATCACATGCACGACCTCTAACCGACCGAGCATCAAGCTGGTCGGTTAAAAGCGATAGATATCATCTATAGGTGTAAGGTTCGAAGGGTCTTCGCTTTCCTAGCGGATGGCTTCAGAACTGTATATTAACATATCCTTTATAATTTGTATTTGAAATTTAAACTACTTAGTTCCTCCGGTAGACAAGGATGTATAGATTATTAATCTTTCCCGGGAATGGCCAGCGCACGATAGTGTTGAAAAAAAAAAAACCCATGTGCGCTTGGCCGGACCCGAACCGGCGACCTTCGTATCACATGCACGACGCTCTAACCGACCAGCCATCAAGCTGGGTCGGTAAAGAAGCTATCGATAGCATCTATGGTGTAAAGGTTCGAAAGGCGTCCTTCGCTTTCCTAGCGGATAGCATCAGAACTGTAAATTTAACATATACGATTATATGGTTTTGAAATGTAAACTACTTAGTTCTCCAGTAACACCTGGACGTATATATTTTAATCTTTCCCTGGAGATGTCTAGCGCACGATAGTGTTGAAAAAAAAAACCATGTGGCTTGCCGGACCCGAACCAGCGACCTTCGTATCACATGCACACGCTCTAACCGACCGATCCATCAAGCTGGGTCGTAGAAGAGCGATAGATATCATCTATAGTGTGTAAGGTTCGAAAGGCGTCCTTCGCTTTCCAGCGGATAGCATCAGAACTGTATATTTCACATATAGCGATCTATTTGTTTTGAAATTTAAACTACTTATTCTCTCCAGGTAGACCATGCCGTATTTTATAATCTTTCCCTTTCCTTGAGATGGCCAGCGCCACGATAGTGTTGAAGAAAAAAAAAAACCCATGTTTCGCTTGGCCGTACCCGAACCGGCGACCTTCGTATCAGCTGCACGACGCGCTAATACCGACCGAGCCATCAAGCTGTGTCGGGTAGAAGTAGGCGATAGATATCATCTATAGGTGTAAGGTTCGAAAGGCGTCCTTCGCTTTCCTAGCGGATAGCATCATCAACTGTATATTTAACATATCCGATTATATTTGTTTTGAAATTTAACTACTTATTCTCCAGGTAGACAAGGACGTATATATTATTAATCTTTCCCGGAGATGGGCCAATCGCACGAGTTGTTGGAAAAAAAAAAACACCATGTGCCGCTTGCCGACCCGAACCGTCGACCCCTTCGTATCACATGCAGATACTCTTGTTTTTTTTTCAACCTATCGTGCGCTGGCCATGCTCCAGGGAAGATTAATAATATATACGTCCTTGTCTACCTGGAAACTAAGTAGTTAATTTCACATCAATATAATCGTATATGTAAATATACCGTTTCTGATGCTTCCGTCGAGAAAGCGAAAGGACGCCTTTCGAACCTACCACTCATAGATGATATCTATCGCTCTTCTACCGACCAGCTTGATGGCTCGGTCGGTTAGAGCGTGGTGCATGTGAATACGAAGGTCGCCGGTGCGGTCCGGCCAAGCGCACATGGGTTTTTTTTCAACACTATCGTTGGCTGGCATCTCCAGGGAAAGATAATAAATATATACGTCCTTGTCTACCCGAAACGAAGTTGGGGTAAATTTCCAACAATATAATGCGTATATGTTACATATACAGTTCTGAGCTATCCGCTAGGAAAGCGAAGGACAACCTTCGAACCTACCACCTATAGATAATACCTCTAATCGGCTCTTCTACCGAACCCAGCTTGAGCTCGTCGGTCGAGCCGTGCATGTTGATACTAAGGTCGCCGGTTCGAGTCCGGCCAAGCGCACATGGTTTTTTTTTTTTTTTTTTTCAACACGATCGTGCGCTGGCCATCTACCAGGGAAGATCTCGAGTAACATGTTTTTCACATACTCTAGAGAAACACTCTCAACGACAATTTCTGGAAGAATCTTGTCACTGGTGTAATTTTCCATGATACTAGTAAAGTTTCGTATTTTTGACCAGACAGGTTCTCTGGTTTGTCATCGATTTTTTTTAAATAGGTGCACCGCAATCGAGTGGTACATTAGACCCCTCCCAAAATAATAAAATATAAAAACCAGGAAACCCAAAATATTAACCTCATTGTTGACTTTGGCACACAAATTACCCAGTTAATTCACATACAACTGCATACTAAATGCAATTATCCTAAGTTATTAAATATCATCTAAAATGAAGTACAATCTGGTTACAGTTCTTTGTAACATTTAATTACGGTGAGATTCTACTATCCATTGCTGGTACACTAATTTTGAAGTGAATAATGTGAGAAATGGAGCTAAATTTTGTCATAACTTTAACATGTTAAACACCTTTTGTCATGGTTTCTTTAGCTCGAAGCACTAACTAGTTTTTAATACCTAACTGACACACCGTGATGTATGCAAAAATTACCCTAGTCCTGCAACGTAGAACTCGGCATACGGAATAAATTATTACTAAAGTTAGAATATTTCAACAAAAAGTAGAATTTGGGATACTCCAGTCAAAATTAGGTATTTTTTTTACAATTTCAATTCGGTAGATTCTATGCTTACACATTGCTGTGTCACTTAAATGAAGGAACAACAAATTAGAAATACAATTTCGTTTAAATTTAACATTTAACACTTTAACCAGGTCTTAAGTCTTCCATACCCGGTTACGGTGCATGGTTCGTCTATCATTGATAGTCAACCGATACCACCGATGAAGTAACGGTCCAAGCGATCAATAGGCTATCAATGATCGCTCTGCGCTCTGTGCATGGTTCTCCGATTATGAACATTTGCAACACCACCACTAGTCGACTGGACTTGCCTGAGCACGTGTTTTTTGTTTATCACAACGCTTAACTCTTTAACCACCGCACGCACGCAGGCCATTTCAATATTTCAGAGCACTTTCAGTGTGTATATACTCCAATATGTAAATGTATCTAACCTATACGTCAAGGTCGTTCATTGTTATTGAAATGCGCATGGAAAAAGAGTCAATACTCCTTATAGTCAAGTGCCTAACGCTGAAAATTTAACTGAAAATACGACAGACCAAAGGAGTAATAACGCTGACAATTGAATTTCATATGCGTTTTTCAGCGTAACGCGATATTTTCAGAGTGATTTGCACGTTTCTATCTCCTGATATAGCATCTTAACAGTTTACATTCATCAAACCAAATTAAAAGCACAGCTGAAATTCATCACCTGAAATCTGGCTTCACAGAGTTGATGGGGTCAAATTCGGAACCGCATGTTTAATTGCATGCAAGGTAGTTTTGGCCTCCCCAAACACACATTTTGATTCCAATGGTAACAAATCCACCGAATCACCTACCATGAAGATACCCAAGGACGCTTAGGAAACCCCGATTACAAAATCAGTTAACAGTTGCTATATTGGATCAGGAAATGGATCGAGTTCGAAGCATGCGGTGCCATGCATTTGCGTTGAGATGACCATCACATGGTGATGGTTGTCACCGAGGCGTATCAGCTTAGGAAGAGGTCTATTCGCACCGTGACTGTGCGAATAAGCAATGTTTTTCCGGTAATTCGCACTGTAGCGGTGTGAATAACGAAACCTTTCTGGTAATTCGCACCGTCACGGTGGAATAAGAAACTTTCTTTTAAACTTCGCACTATAGCGATAAAAATAACGAAATTTTGCCCGTTGTTCACAGGCACACCGATCCACACCGCGGCAGTTTAGAGTTAGACCCTATCATCTCTATACAGCTTATAATTTTACATGTTATATATATTCAAACTTCTACTCCGCATGTGTGTGGTGGGGGGGGTATTTTTTCCTCTCAGTTGGTTCTTTTCGTTTTTGTTGTGATAATTTGGGATGCTTTTACCTCCAAGACTTTCTTTTTGTTGTATTTTTTCATCGTTTTCACAGCCATTTTATATTGTTTTAATTTTATATTAATTATTGGGCTTCATAATGTTTTTTCATTTTTGTTTTCATCTTGCCTATGTTTGGTATTGCTTTTTTTTTGTATCATTTTTAGTTTTAATATTTTGTTTTTTATTGCTGTATTTTCATTTACTTGTATTTTTTTATTATTGAATTGGTATTATTTTTTGTTCATTATTCACTTGATATTTATTTTTTGAATTGGGCTTAATTTAGTAATTGTGTTTTTTTAATTTATCATTAATACTTCTTTTTGTACTTGATATTTATGTAGGCCTAATTTTTAATTGCTGTTAATTTTTGTTGTAAAAAAAAAAAATTGATTGAACATTAAGTTTTTTTTACTTAATTTATTTTAAATTTTAATTTTAAAAAAAAAAAAAAACATTGTTTCATTTTTCCATATTTTCAATGAAAAAAGCCATTACCTGGCAGAGCTCGACAGTAAAAAGTAAAGGGGACGATCTGTGCACACAGAACAGAGTGCCCATCTCTTTCAAGGCGATTGGGCCATACTCCACCATGTACAGTGTGGCTCCTTATTGGCCTTGCCAAATTTTCAATTTGTGAAAACGTGATATATCCTAGTGACCGCGGAATATGTAAAGCGCTTTGAGACTTTGTTTAAAGCGCCTAATATAAATACTTACATTTCTTTGAAAAAAAAAAAGCGAGATACATTGGCCGCAACCGGGGTTCGAACCCGCCACCTTCAATCATGAGTCAGCCGTCACCTCCACTGGACCATGTACTCTCATTGTATTTCATGCGATAGAGAAGGCTTATCATTGATGTTAATAAAATGTTTCAATTCATGCGTGAATGACACTGACATTACTGTTTCATGGCTATCACTAAGAGTCATTATTTTGTCATTGATTGAATTGTGAACATGTTGAAAACCAATTAAGATACTTACCTACCCCGATATGCCTGGTAAGTACGACGTCATTGAACAGATAAACCACACTATGACTTGAACTGCTTGAAAATAGTCTTTAATACGTCCTTCAATGCATTGAAACAGTCTGTACTAACAGAACCCCACGTATAGTCTCACATCTTGATCGATTCACGCTGTGACAACGGATATGCCAGAATGCGTTGCTGCTTTGCCGTATTGTAGTTATAAAATTTGTTGTCGGAATTTTCTTGCTAATGCACCCAAAACTGATAAATTTCAATGTCACAGGTGTTTTCTTTTTTACCAATAAGAAGCTCTGGTCACGTAAGCATGAGTTGCAGCAAAAAACACAAAAAAACTTGCATTTTTCATCAGAAACTGTAATTTGTTCCACTGTCTCTTTTTCAAAGTTTCTATCGCTGCATACTGCCTTGTGTATTGTTCTTAAGAAACGTAACCCGTCCACGTGACCCCTTTCAGTCCTGTTCAGGTTTTCAAGTCCCAGTGTAGGGCGGCAACTAAAGTTTTCATGGCCGTATTGTTTAGTTCAGATAATATGTGGGGGGGGGGGTGCCTAGGAAAACCGATATAATCTGCTAGACTATTTTGATAAATTCTTTTTGGTAATGTTCACAATTTCGTGCACCTCATGCACATGGGGAGAGGGGGAGACTGACCTGAGGGGAAATATAATAATTGTTATGTACGTTAATAGCTTGTATACTCAAGATAATATTAGCGCAATTTAGTAGAAATCAAAGGTTGCGTTAGGCGTTAATGTTCGTCAGCTGTAACAAAACAGAAAACCATTAACATTGGAATCTATGGAAGATTACATACACTTTTAAAACCGTTTAGGGAAAAGTGCCCTTAATCTAAATTGGGTGGTGATATAACACCAGAAATCTTTTCAGCTGCATTGTATAATAACAATGGCTCTGCAGGTCCAAATAAAAAAAGGTATTGGTCCTCTGCAAATACCTAGGGATTTTACTTATCAATAGGCAATATCGACAGACTGAAGGAGACTCAAACACAAGATTTGGAGTAACCTAGCCATGGTAAAGCCCAGCATTTTGACAATTCGCAATCCCGGTGTGCCGCTTGACACGGACAAATTCAATAGGCACTGAAATACTCCAGTGCTGATTTGAGACGAAGTTCATCAATACTGAAACCGGCGCCCGCAATTACGTTACGTTCAGCGCATCAAAACGTCACCGTGTAACGCTGGTCCCTTTAATCCTTATAAATTTAATGATTCAGTATTTCTTCACCGCATAACAAAGACGCCATACAAGTGTTGCATTAGTCACTGCCAACGCGAGTGCTACTTGATATGATAATTTATTTTAATTACCCTTGCATCCTTTTATCCTAGACTTATCATATTCGCCACATACCGTAGGCAAGATTTACAGTAGGCACTGCAATGCTCGAGTGGCTAACTTGAGATAATTAATTTTAATTCATGTTAATTAACCTTGCATCCGTTATCCTATAATTACTCAAATCATATCGGCCGCCGCCCGCTTTTCATTCACCCCTAACAAAAACCCAAGACAAAATCCACCACCATCAGCCGGGAGGGATGAGTGGATTGGGCGAATTGTCAAAGAACGCAGGCTTTCAATCATAGCTAGCAGTGAGCGATTAAGGACAGCGCCACCATGCGACCAAGCCACTCGGGGAGGTTGGACTTGACACAATGGAAAGGCAACCTTCACACTGTCCTAAAATCAGATTATGTCACCCAGCTCCGCTAATCTGATTACGACAGCCGGAAGGAAGACCAAACCAAGATGTGAGTAACTAAGCCATGGTAAGAGCCCAGCTTTTTATGACATTTGCAATCCGGTTGCCGCTTGGCACGGACAACATCAGTAGGCACTGACATAACGCAAGTGCTGATTTGAGACTAAGTTCATCAATCCTGAAACCGCCGCCGCAATTACTCCAAGCGCATTCTAAAATTCTAACAACGTCACCGTGTAACGCTGGTCCCTTTATCCTTATAGAATTTAAATAGCATCAGTATTCACCGGCATACACGCCAGACAAGTTTGCCTTAGTGCACGGCCACATCGCGAGTGCTAACTTGAGATGATAATTTATTTTAATTAACCTTGCATCCTTTTATCCTAGAATTATTCCCATAATATTCGCCACATCCCGTAAGGCAATTTTACATTATGCATGCAATTTCTCGAGTGCTAACTTGAGATAATTACTTTTTAATTAATTTTTATTAATAAGTAAAAAAAAAATTAAATAATTACAATTAAAAAAAGAAAAACCTTAAAAAAAAATAAAAAAAAAAAAATTACCTTGCGCATCCTTTTAATCCTAGAGTATCAAAAATCATTCGCCGCCTCTTCTCATCCCCCCTAACAAACCCAAGCAAAAACACCCGCAGGGCGCCAACACCGGAATTGGGGTTCCACCACAATACCGCCGCCATTCCCCCGGAATGAAATTTGTACCCCTCTTCATGACGGGGACCAGGAAGTAAAGAACCGGAAAGTGGTAGGCTCGGGCCCACCCATATAATTATTTTTTCACCCAATAAATTCAGCCTGACCAATGTCCCAAAAAGTCCCCATTAAATATCTGGCTCGCACGGTATAACTGCCTTTACTTTAAATCATATTGATAGTTGAAATGGGTCAAACCAAAAACATTAAAAACGTACCTTTATACTATTTGGGAAAGAAAGGACCAAGATATTCAGCTCTAGCCAAGTACAAACTGGCGAAATTGGATGATTGACCATATTATTTGTCGTCCCACGCTATACTAAAATTTAGTTATGTATTGCTAATTATGTGGCCTATGCTAATATCTTTAATCGCATTGCAATTGTACGTGCAATGTATGCTTTTCACGTGGCCTGTCATCAAGACATTTTGACAACGGAAAAGTGTGCCCCAAGGTACTTGGATACACATTAGCCATTCACTTTCCCAGTATTACTTGCTCATTTTTTGTATTTCTATCTTTGAACTTTGTCATAATATTATCTGCATGTACCATTTACCGTGCATCATATCTTGCAAGTATTCAAAGAATATTTTTAATCTATTATTATTAGTAATGTGTGTGCGGGTGTGAGGTAATGTGTGCAAATTTGAGGGCAGAGTGTGTTCGTCTGTGAGTGTGTGCATGAGTGTGTCATGTTTAGGATGTGAGTGTGTGAATGTACATGCGAGGTGGGTGTGGGATGCTGTTAGTGTTGTGTTATATAGGTATAGATGCAAATGGATGGTGTCTTGATGTAGACATGTGTTTGTATCTATTTAGTGGGCGTGTTCATTAGGTCGTGTATGCATATTTTTTCTTATGATTTTATGAGAGATGCGATATTTAGCATTTAATTGTATAGTTAATGATGATTCCAGAACTGTCTGTTTTTTTTTTCTTTTTTATTTCATGCTAATACCAACCAAATTCACATATGGCTGCTATGTGCATATGTTAATAAATCAACTATAAACTACTATATTTATTAAAAATTAAAGTAACTCATATAAGAAGTCACACATGATTAATGAAGGCGTTTATGTTACCATGTTTTTGACAAAGCTATAATGAAGTGTGCAATTATAATCCCAAAAACAAACACGTAGTAAAAGGTGTTACGTACCCAGAAATACTAAACATCAACTTTTTAACCTTCATTATATTATTTATTTGTACAGAACTGTTGGTACACGCATTTTGAATGTCCAACATAAATAGCCGATGACGTTCAACACATCCTTAATAAATACCCTAAAGCGGCACGGGCACATTTCCTTCCAGAAAAATATGAAATTCAGTCAATTTGTTGCAAAGTATAGTCCTGGCCATTGGAAGAATAGGATATCTTTAACACAGATCAAATAAACAATACCCAAAGGAGACGTGACTTAAATAATAGGCTAAAGACAACCCAGTTAAATTGTAGGCTAACTTTTAAGTTTTTGTAACATTAATCATAAAGGTGGGGGGGGTGCATTATTTCATGAATATCCATAAGACATCCTCATTGATATAAAACCACAAAAAGGTCAACAGACTGGTCAAACAGTCTGCCGTGATAAAATCACCTTTGGCGTGTGTTCCTTGTGTTACACAACACAGCCATTTCTGTGCGTCCTGCTTCACTTCATTTAATTCCAAAATCGTTTCAGCTTACCCATAAGCCTCGACTGATTTGGCTTAAATAATTCCAGGTGAGGATAATGATCGAAAAGCGTTAAAACATGCAAAAAATCATTTGAGAAAATCTAGAGGGCGCACTTTTTTTAATATGTTCCAGTGTACCTTTAAATGTTCCAAACCTAACCAAATTAAGATCACTTCGCAAGATTTTTGACAGGAGATACGTTAAATTAACAAATTTATAACACTAAGTAAGGGGCCCGGTGTTTTGTGGGAGTTAAGTTTTGTTTAAATTCATCTTGTCGAAACTTGAAGGATGGTTTAACGTGATACTGCAAATAAATTGCAAACCCACCCAAAAAACTGCATTATGCAAAGGTTTCATCTGAGGGGGAATCCTTATACAGCTTTGTAAAGCTGCCCCGTTAACCCATGTCGCCATGGTGTTTATAATTCGAAACCCTAATTGTGGGAAATATGGAATTAAAGTTGTCGCCCCACCCAGCAATTCGTTTGGTTTGCATACTTTCGTTCGGGCAATTAATTAACTATGCAACCCCAGGAAAAAAAAAAAAAAAAAATTAATCTCATTATCCCACTTAACCAATAACCTAGTACATCATCTATTTTACTACCACTAAGGGCTCACCTGGAGCGGGCCGCTGCGCCCTGGCTCATTGACTGTACACCTGGCTGTAATTTGAGCTGTACTGTCCATTTGCAAGGCTCACCAAGTGCTACAGCCACTGGCGCGTTCACTGTGTATTCGTCAGTATAGTTTCTTGAAAAGTGTCAACCAGCGTGTTGCCAACTATTTGCATGATTGGCAGCTGCGCCCGCGGTGCCGTGGCATCCTTCTCATGAAGCGTCGTTGTTGGGCACCAGTTGGTACAGTTTATTTTCGAGATTATACTTTTCTCACTTTATTACCACACTGGCCGTGCTCGCGGCCAGTACACTCTCAACCTAAACGTCGTGAATAGGAAATTCAACAAAAAAAAAGAAAAAACAAAAAAAAAAAAAACAAAAAAAAAAATATCCATTTTAACTAGCCCTCACTGAAACAAGTGAAATGAACAATATAGACGGACCTGAACATGCACCAATAAAGGGGCATAAACCAGAGAAACAGGAACACACACGATCAACCAAACTAAACTCCTGCACAGAGAGCAATTAAAAAATGAGACTTTTTTTTTCCCAATTCCAGACGCTTCCATTTATATTGTATCGGAGCGGTCTGACGCGTTTTCCTCGCTCCTTCTGTGCTTGCGTGTGTACCCGATGGTCGGTCCTTAACGTCCCCGTCCCAGGGTGCAACGCCCTGTCCTGCCTCCTCAGTACCACCCGACTAAGGGTTTCTTTTCTTGCCTTCTTTCCCCTGTCCTTATCGCCTCTGGGTTGCCGTCCTCTTCTAAATTTCTGCTGGTACGCTATTGAATCAAATATGCGCATTAGTAATATCTGAATACACGTTCATCCTTAAAACAGCACTGGTACAATTTCACAAATTATGAACTCCCTCAATCGCATCACAAATGTATTCAAGGTCCAAGCGGCAGAATAGAGATACATTTGAAACATAAATGACATACTCAAACACCGATCGACGTTGAAAGAGGTAACAGACAACCAGGTCATTTGTAATGCTAACTTAAGTTTGCCATATCGGTAAACAACAAGTAATTCTACATGAATATCATAGAACCGTATACCCATCTTCGGTCACGTTTGAGCCTAAATGGGTACATTTTGATTTTCAACACAATGCTGCTTTGCAATGTATCAATCTGATTACACTTGGTATAATGAGTAACCTTCATTGAGTAACCTAACGCCAGATCGGTTATTTTGCCATCAGGTGGCCAAATAAAGTTCGTCACGTTTGTGACCTCATACAATTAGGCGTTTTATGAATTTAACTCCAACAAAAAATTCTGTGATTATTTAAGTACTCACATTTCATGGCAAGACATATTTGTACTTCGCCCATTACAACAATTTTGGTAAAAAAAGTAACCAGCAAAACTTTACATGGTAAATTACAAATTGATATCAATCACAAAGTACGGTCATGTGTGTGACATTGGAAGGTTTAACGTTTACGCGTTTACATCCATCATAGACTTATAACACAAATTGGTGACCATTGTTAATGTCACCAAAACATATTGTAATACATTCTTTATGTGTTTCCCATAAATTTCCACTATTTTCAACACTTTCCATTATAGAAGACATAAGTCAATAACTTGGAAAGAGCAATGTTACTTCCTAGTATGCAGAATCCCTGTGTTGAAAATATGCAAGTCTGCAAAATTTTGCAACCTCTCCCAAACGTAAGGACAAATGACATCCAGTTTAACTCACGCCTCTATACTAAATGGTTAATGCCGGTCAAGTGTGTGACAGTAATCGACTCATCAATAACTTTTGCAAGAAGAAAGAACTAAACCATTTATTTTGGGTATAACGGAAAGGTACATTATAAACTGGCTTGCTTTGACGTGAAATATGAACATATAACTGCTCAGTGCTTCAGAAATGGAAAAGGTCAATATTATGTATTTTAGTGATATAATTTGTAAATAAGTTAATTTGATAAATTTAATGATGTGAGGTAGAACTTTTCATAGTAAGGACAATGTAAATGTCCCATTGACATATTTAATTTACAAAAGTAAAAAAAACGCTGCAATGATTTGAAACAATTATTGCAAACAATGAATTGATCTTACCATACCAGACTATCATTTACCATTTAACTGACAATGAGATAATGTGCACATGTTCAAAATGTCACAAAGCACCTATATACCATTCTGTGAAGAGAAAGAACATGAAACCTATATGTGTGAGACATTGAATGTCAGTACCAACATGACTGTCCAGATCGTATCAAACGTGGCTTGAGATTTGGAAATTTAAAATTAAACAAGAATTAACTATGCATCGAAATTGGTCAATCCCAGTTTTAACATGTATATAACTTATTCCATGACAATTACACTTAGTTTAAATAACAAGTGTGATACGTCAATGAAATAACAATTATTGTCAACTTCCTTATTGACTGACAGTAACCGAATTAAAAGTTAGTTAACAAAAGGGAAAGAATTCGTATGGAATTACACATCTTCCAGTTTTAATGTGAAATTGCACGTGAAGCTAATTATCTATGAATATCAAAATTCACAAACCAGAATATTTCTGCTAATTATTTGATTATGTTTGCAGTCTATCAATCTATAATGTAAGAGATTACTTTAATGTTATAAATAAGGTGGACGCATCTACTTTAGTTAATTTACAAATGAATTATAAATTACATCAAAGTCTTACGGTACAAACAGAGTGGTAAATTAACCTTACACGATGGAAAATGCAAACTCTTTATTTTGCCTTAATATTTGTAACTTTGATCTAAGGTACCATGTTTATCTTATGTTTTTGTCACCATTTATATAGATAAGTTTTGCCTTTTATGAATCATTACCTATAGCTATGAGGTCTTAAGAGACAAAAAATGATGATAAAATGAATCATTAGTAACAGTAGGTTTTCACGTACTTAAAAAAATTCTTTCCAATTTATTCACGTTTGTGACATACCAAATTCAACTAATTAAATTTCTTGTTCCTAACCAACTTGCCTCTTTTCTATCCAATTTGGTATTTCTTTCTGCAACATAAGTTTGACAATTGAAGTCCAGGCAAAACATTAGGCTATTTCAAACAAATATACTATACAATATCAAACTAACATTGACAATGGGTGAAATAATCTTCACCCTTTTTAATCCCAAGCATTAAACATATTCATTTATGCAATTGAGGGTGTTTTGATTGCACATTATTTAAATATCATGCAGGAAACTTGGAATGAATGTTTATTGTAAAGAAATTTGCTATACCACCAAACATTTTTTTTTTTTCAACAAAGTTTACTTTTTTGAAATGGCCTAAACACAAAAGGTCACGACACCGTTCAAACAAGGTCCTAGGCTGGGGGAAACCTGCTACGGCGTGTTTATAACCAAATCTGCTGGGTTTGCATGGTTTTTTATTTATTAAAGCGTTTTTGTAATTTCATATTTTTTTAATTGTTTGTTTGTTTGCTGGGTTTTATTTATTAATGCTTGTATTTATTTATGTTTTTACTTATTAAATTTTTATTATTATTATTATGTTTTTTTTGTTTTTTACATGTAAAGTTTTATCTTATTTGTATTTTTTTTTTAAATTTTATTTGTGTTTCGTTTGCTTTGTTTTTATTCCTCAATGCGTGTATGTAATTATGTTTTTACTTATCTTCAATCTGTTTTTTTTTTTTTTTTTAATTTTATTTGTGTTGTGTTTGCATCGGTTTTATTTATTAATGCCTTTATGAATTCGTATTAATGTAGTTATTTATATGCATTTCCCTTTTATGATGTATTTGTCATCTTCTTATTCATTTATAGTATTTTTTAAATTATTTTTGATTTTATTTACTTATTTATTTTTTTTGCTTTTGTTACTTTTTTATTTCAGAATATAATTCTGTAATAGTTACTCTCCATGCTACTACAGTCGAACGTCCGAGTGCCACCAAATAACAAATTCACATGCAACATCCCTAATTTTTTTTATACCACATCGTTTGATTGCTTTTGGCCTTGGTTTTGGTTTTGTGGTTAATTTATTTATTTTATATTTATTTTCTTTTATACTGCCCTTCACTAGGCCTATGCCCATTTAATGGGATGAACATCTGTGAAGCACGTACGCTTCTGTTACCCTGCTGTCAGTAAGCTGATTACTGCCTACGTTCTCTATTCCTGCATCAAATCGTTAGTTCCCATTACTCACTCCCTTTTCCATTACTCTGTTGAAGATCAATTGAGAGACTCCCTCCCTAGCCCCTTTTGCTTCCCTGATGTTCCGGAACTTTGCCCAATTACTATTCAGTAATAGGCTATGTATTGTTGACGTCATTACCTTTTATTTATGTATATTTTTTTTTTTATATTTATTTTTTAATATAGATATATATTTTATTTATTAATTTATTTTTTTATTATTTTTTTTCTTTATATTATTATTTATTTTTTTAATACTACGTTTGCGTACGGCTACGCACCTCATCCAAACCTTCCAGCTGCAGCATTTTTGTACCCAGTCAAATTTGAAATAGCGACATAACCTTGCCTAATTTAGCGTATAATGCATACCCAACACTCCACACCTGATTACACGTCCCCAAATGCTAGATGTTATCTACAACCCCAATGTTGACAACGCCTACGGGACCGTCCATACGTACCCTATTGCCACCCAGGCCAACCAACGGTGCTTCCCCTGCCTATAGACCTCTATATTGTTCGACATGATCCCATGGACATGACATACGCACACGTATCTGTGCGCCCCCTTACCTGCAATCGAACAAGTTACGTCGTAACGGCGGGAAAGCGGACGCACACGAGTTTCATGTCCAAGGGATTTTGCCAAATACTATAGTGATTGTCAGTAATTCTGAAAAAAAAATTCTGCCTGCATGCGCGTAAACCGGAAGGTTTGACGAACGCTTGGCAACGGAAACCTAATACGCAATTCAACAGACCCGCGCGTGCCAATTGTTTAGAAATAATGACGGCGACTATATAGCGTAAGTGCATAATTACTACGTGCACTAACTATCCAGCCACGGATGCAGTCTTTTCGCAGACACAGCCCCTGTTTACACAAAATAAATTAATTCTAAGGAAATTATTAAATGTCAATGCTTGCAAGTACAACTAGAAAGCTATTAGAAACGTGGGAATTCCCAAGCCAAATTTGGAGCGAATTTGTCAAACAACGCCGGCTTTCAATTCATAGCTAGCAGTGAGCGGGATGAGGACCGAGGCGCAACATGAGACCAAGCACCCGGGAGGTTGGACTGACACAATAGGAAAGGCAAAACCTTCACACTGTCTCTAAATAAGATAGCGTCAACCAGCTTCGCTAAACCTGTATTATTTGCCGGAGTCAATACATTCATGGTGTACATCATTTGGTCAGTGATTTTCAGGGCAAACATTGAGAGGATATTTAATTTATTTTTTAAAATGTGTGTCAAATAGAGGTGAGACCACAAGTGAGAACCGATTTTTTATTTTAAAGAAAAAAAAAAAATTTTTCGGAAGAATTGGTATATTAAGGGTGCGCTACCTTGGTCCTTATCGCCATCTTTTTTTCCTTGCCCACTTTGGTTATATATTTAGTACTCAAAGTGTAAAAGCTGTATTATTCAGTCCTCCATTTTTCTACTTACCGTGGTCCTTATATCGATCTATAAACATGCGTGAAAGGTCTATATGCATGAAGAATTCTAAATCATATTGTTTCTCTCCTCACGTTTGAGTAATACATTTGTAAATATTTTGCAGTATGCAAAAAACACGGTGTAAAGCGCTATCGTGATTTGTCATCCCCAGAAACCAAACAAGAAATCATCATAAAATCAGATTTTGTGCATGTATGAACAAGTATAGTATCCTATAAACATACCCCTATAAGTAATAAGATCAAAAGCAATCCTAATATTTGGATATTCATCATTACTGTCCTACGGACACTTACAAGAAGTAATCCTGAGGATTATATCTTTGACCACAAGCTGTTTTCTTCCTTTCTGACAATTTTTCATCGGAAAAACCACTTACGAGAATTCTACATACTGATCCTTCATTTTTAAGCTGTCCTGCAAATTTCAAATATTTGCACTCTTTCAGTTGGTCACTGATAGTGTTTTAAAAACATTCCTGCAACATTTTTCTGAAAAAGTCCTTGTGCACTTACTCAAACAAGTTCAGATGTTTTATCGTGTGCTTAAAATAACATGCAAATTTGGTCGTCCGCTACAAGTTATTAGAAAATTTCGCTTTTCTGCAGTAACAGACAGACATTACAGCACCTAAGGGACATTTCTGATACAAAGCATTTGCTGTAACACCAAAATGCAAGATCAGAAGCCACTCAATTTTGGGAATAAACTTTTCTCAAGGATATCAGTGAATATAGGCCAACAGAAGATGCTAGAACCACGAAATGTACCTTTACAGAAAACTTACCTTCAAGTTTAAAGGGGCACAATGGCATAAAAATATTCAGACATACTGAATTAGACCCTTACTAGACTCTTCACAAATTTAAAAATAATTATTCATGTGAGTGCAACAAAGTCGTATTTGCATTCTGATTTTAACAGGAGAAGCATTTTTGTTGCTGTTCATTCTTTTATGACTTTCAAATGAAAATATTTTGAAAAACACGATAAAAATGTATTTTTTTACATAATCTTAAAATATTTATTTCCACTGCGTCGACTAATTAAGAAGTAATTGGCAATTACCAAATGGCGTCCGTAACACACACATGATTTCCCGTGTTATGCAACAACTCGTATGATTTTCCTTGGTAATCTTCACTTTTAACCAATGAATGACTGAAATTACAGACATCATCAAACTTGGGAAGCATGCAGTCATCAGTGTACAGGACATTGCTATTGTGATGTGCTTAATTCACCTTTCATTTGTCAGATCAATATCTTATTACAAGCTGAAGTACCATGGGGAATCCCGGTCTGAAGGCTTTGATTGTGTCACAAAACATGCTAGACACACTGCAAATCTGTAGGATGTCAACACATTGATTTTCGTGGCAGGAATGCCACCGACTGCCACCCCTCTTGCTGTTTGTACTGATTTTACAGAATGTAAACACCCAAGTTGTTTTCAAATTTGTAGAGTGATTTAAAGCAATAATGGCACATTTTTGAAGAGCGTCCAATTTTCAAAGTGATATTTTGGCCACGTTACGTTGTAAATTGTCTAGGAAAAAACTATACCTGCGAAACGAGATAGCTAAGAACTGCGTATTTATCATACAACTAAGCGATTTTGTAATTAATTGGGATCCCAGATTGGACTTACGGGTTTAGAGCTGGAAATGCTACGTTTACCCGTTATGTTCCAGTCCATGATGAAATAGTGCCACCTCGAGAAGATAACTCTAATTGACTTGCCAGAACCAATAAAAACAACAATAGATGAGCGAGACCACGTACATGTTGCTATTTCCCGGCTATTCACATTGGAAGGCCGTTCCAGCAGCAGTTGAATTATTATCGGATCCCCGATAATAATTATTCTAATTAACAAAAATTCCTTCGTTTGTGACACAAGACATTTTCGGATTAAACCATTCACAGGTATAGTTAGTTTACTAGCCAGTTACCATGCAACGTGTAAAAAATTTTCCTCATTTTTTTTTGAACTATTGGTGGCGCTTATTGCTTCAGTAAGGTCTATTTCATTATGTTTGAATATTTTTATGCCATTGTGGCCCTTTAAACAAGAAGAGAATAGTTTTATAGGGGTGGTGGGCGACACAAATAATTAAGTATTCCCAATGTACACTCCCAACATTGGCCGTTGCGGTCATAAGTTGATTAATCACCTTCCCAAACATATTAACATCTACTGTATAATTTATATTTTTGATGAACCCGTCAATGGATCACCATGATATTTAACATTTACATTAATGAGAACTAGATAGATACGAGTTGTTTTCGCTTCGTATTAAATGAGTGGTGACCCAATCAAGGTCCGATTTTTCGTATATGTTTTCGCATCCCATAGAAATTTTGAGTTAAAACGGTCCAGCAGTTTGGATTGTAGCGAAAATGTGTACTAATTCGGCCCATAGGACAGTGTGTGGTGTAGTGTGTGTGTGTGTGTGTGTTATTAAATATGGTATTATACTGACTTTGGTGCTTTTTATTCACAATATCGATTATAAATATTTCTAATTCGGCAACGCGTTGTTGAATTTCCACAACAGCGTTGTGACTTCTCACAATGCATTGCGGCAATACGTTATGACACTTTTTTGCTTGTGAACATTCACAAGCGTGTGAAGGCTTGCAAAGCGTTATGAAGGCTAGCAACTGTTATTGAGGATTCCAAAACGCGTTGCAGATAGTTGGCGTCGCAACTCGTGTTGTATATTTTCGAAGATACGTCACCGAAAAATTCATTATTCTCATTGGCTGAACCGCAACCGCGTTGGCAATACGTTATGACGCCTATGCTTGCCATACACGTGCCGATGTGTTATAATAAATGTTTGTGCAGCTCTAAGTCTATAGACGGCGATCGATCGCCAAAGTTAATCAATCACCAGCTCCCGTGGTTTGAAAATCTTCATATGCAACACGGGGGGGGGGGGGGGGAATCTGCAATGAAATTAATTTATTGATGAACTCGGAAATCATGTGCGTTCTTAACATCTGAAGTGTTTTCAAATGAGAGGAGCAGGCCCGTACGCAGGGGGGGGGTGGGGTGGCGGGTGGTGCGGTCGCACACCCCCCCCCCCCCCAATTCACCAAAGGGGAAAATTTTTCCAAAAAGGTCACATTTTCGAAAAAAAAGGTCCACTTTTCCCAAGTCCTGCATACCCCCTACCCAATATCCTGCGTACGGCCCTGAGAGGGGTGATGTAGTCTGTTCATTTCAGTATATGGACAATTTTTGTTTCACTTGCCAATTCTTGATAAAACCATTTCGAGGTGGGAGGTTCGAGGATTGAGGGGACGTCCAAAGAAGACCCCCCCCGTGGAAGAAGGCAAGTGGAGGAGGAGAGTGTATAAGGGTTGGGTTGGGGATGGAGGATGATATTGAATCGGGTGAAGTGGAGGAAGGAGTAGGGGCGGTTGCTGCATGTGTGAGGTGAATCGGCCACCCCCGTTTACGGGGACAAAACCGGATGTTACTACTACTACTACTTACTACTGAGAAATGTTACTTTAATGGTTCACCTCAGATTGTTTCCCGTCGTTCTCAGTCAGATTATCGTCGTCTGTTAATGTCTCCAAATCGCGTCCGCTTTTGTACGGGTTCCCACAGGGCTCGGTACTCGGGCGGTTTCATTTTTGTTATCTTATACCATCGCTCTCTGATGTTATTAATCGGTACAATTGTTCGTATCACAATACGCCGATGATACTTACTCAGATTTCATATTTCATAGCAAGATTGTATTTAGTGCCATTTTGCGTTGGATTGGATGGACAGTAACAAGCCCTTATGCTAATACTGAAAACAAGACGGATGTGATTGACCGTTGGTCGGCTTCTCGTATTAACCAGATTGAGAGTATTACTATAAACGATTTTGGACTGTGACATCATTTTTCAAAATTCTTGTCAATATTCGGTGTCGACTGTGATCAATCCTTATCCATGTCCTGAACATAAGTGACATCTGCCGTTCTGCATATTTAATCTTTAAGACCGATTGGATGTATTAGACCTTACCTAACTGAAAAAGCAACCTCGATTCTGGTTAATTCGCTCATCATCTCACGCCTTGATTTTTGTATTTGTAGTTTTTTTATTTTTGTTCTGGTATCAACTCCAACCACTACAACGTTTATACAACGTTCGCAAACTTGTGCTGCTCGCCTAATGCTCAAGAAACGAAACCTGACCATCTTAACCTTTGGCTGTTGAGTACTTCACTGGCTTCCCCTGGAATTTGCGCATACATTCCTGGCCGTTTTTTGCTTCAACATTCGACGGTACCTTGCCGTTATATTTGTCATCTGTTCTTTCCACTTCCAACCTCACGTCCACTCCGCTCATCATCTGAAAAGTTATTACTTCCCCGGGTCAACCTTAAATCAGCTGGTTAACGCTCCTTTCATTTCGCTGCGTCATCTGTTTGGAATTCACTTCCACCCATCATTCGGAGTATCCCCAAATTCCAAGACTTCAAACGTTAGCTTAAAACTCACCTTTTTGTCAAGCTTTTTCATACTCCTAGCTGTGTTTGTCCTGATTGTTAGTGTGACTGTTATGGCGCTCTGAGTTCTTTTGAGATCTTGCGCCTTAAGAAACTATTTATTATTATTATTATTATTAATTTTTTTATTTTTTTTGACCTTTGACTTTTTATAAAGGTTGACTCATATGATTTGAAATATTATTTTTGTGTAATACTAAATAGTTATCTTTTAACCAAAGGTAGTCGCCTAAATGCTTAATTCCAAGTTAGAGATGAATCGCCTTTTCCGTGTTCATGTCAGTAAATATTTATGTACCGTACAACAGTGCCATAATATACCGTGTATAACAAAATTTCCGAATCAGGATTTTATAACAAAGTTGTGATTTTTCTATATGAAGGACTTCGATTTGAGTTTAGGTATTCGCACACGATTATTACATGCCAGGCATTTTGTTATTGTATAATGCAAAAAACACGATTTTTTTTAAAATCTGGGGTGATTCCCCTCATCATGGAAATCTCTGAGTCAAGCCTTCAACTCTTGAACGGGTCCCATCCCCAGATAGGGCAAACTATACCCTTTTTTCTTCTGAATTCTCTGGCTAAAATGGAATACTTGGTGAGATTTTTTTTACGCCACAATATTCTCAATTTGACCATTTGACCCCCCTCTTTACAAAAGTTATGGCACCGCTCAGGTGGAAATACGACACGGACAATGTCACAACAAGTTGGAAGTGATCTCTTAGGCCATGAGCCAAACGAAAAAGATGACAAGTAGAAAGTGTTCGCGTGTGTGTCCTTAAACCGCATAAAACTGAAATTACAATTTGGGGCCCAACTGATGAAGTAGTAAACAAAATGGCATCTATATAAAATAATTCTATATTATATAAAAAATTGGAAAATTGTGAAATTTTTGTCGGTACAACATGGCATGTTTATCAAAGCATTTCTGACAGTCGGAAAATAAGACACCAAGGCAAGCAATAAACCAAAATGTCGTAGTGTGAGTAATTCGTAGAATATGCTAAAACTAGTAAAGCAGCACCTGGCCAATTTTCAACAAAAATATGAAACTTCTTCATTCTCTTCAAATGATATATAAACCTTATAATCAGATCTTTGTAAGGACATTGTTATTTCAACCTTTATTATCAACTGCATGCAACAAAATACAGAAGCAGACAAAGGCAGTATACCAAAGCCCGGCAAGCAGTCTAGGCATCATAAGAAGAGATATGCCTACACTACGCAGGACTGTCGACGAAACATAAAACGCCCAAATGAGCACAAAATGGTCACAAATGAAGCAACAAACTGAGTTTGAGCATAACAAAGAAGGCAATGGAGGGAATACCGGCAAATGGCAGTATTAACGCAAGATCATGTACTGTTAAGGCTTGATCTTCAGACCCCAAGCCGCTCCTGTCGAGCATTCCAGATCGTATAACTGGACAGGAGGGGCATTTGCTTAGTTCCCTCCCCGCAAACTTACATAACGGCCCGGTACGGACCAATATCGGGCTGCTATAATGGTCCAGCAATGGCAAAAACGGTTAACGGTCCGGTTCAGTTCAATCTGCACAGCGGCATTCGATTGGGCCAATATAGGCTTGCCGTTACCGGGCCAATCGGCCCAGTAAAGGGCCGATTCATTTGGAATCTGCACTGTTATATGGGCCGTTGTTGGGCCATTACCTGGCCGTTTTTGGGCCATTACTGGCCGTTATTGGGCCATTTGTGTCATATTTCATTTCCAACCCACAACACAAACACCCAAACCATACAAAGCCCTAATTTTGGGCGTATTTTGGTAACAAGGAGAAGTGAGTAGTTTCACCTCTAGGCTTCCTGGCACATATTTTGAGCTGATTATCAAGTTCCATCTATACATGGGGCTACAATGCACACTGCCATGCATGCGGATGCCCTGCTCATATGAAAGGCCTATAGCTTACACAAAAATGTGTACGGCTATATAGCCTAGCCTACTAGCCTACATTACAAATACTGAGTCTCGAGGCATGGCATGCTCCGAATCTCAATCATGCCATGACCCTAAATTTTTATCATGTAACCTAGGCCCTAAAGCTTATTGAACATGCACTTTGAGTAATATTGGTTTAAACATTTATTGGAACAATCTGCTGCGTGTGTGCGTAAAGGGTCGCACTGCTGTTAGACAGGCGCTAAACAACAACGTTAAAATGTATCGATAACGCCCTGTGTACTGTTCGCACAATATGGGGGTGATCTCTGACCGTTTTTGTGAGATATTATTTTAATAATTACTTGTGACATATTTGTGGTGGCATTGTGTGAGTGGGAAAATGGCCTTGTTTCATCTGATTTGGGTTATTTTACCCCCTGGATGGTCCTGAAGATTATTAAGGTTTAGCATATTTTGGCATATAAGACCAGTGCAAATGGTAACGCTATAGTCTTTTCTTTTCTATATGCTAGATTTTTCTACATTACTTAAAATCATCTAAATCCCTAAAACTGTTTTTATCATTGGTCTACCTGAGAAATAGTTTTTATTTATTTCCTTAATTAAAGCTATAGGTGGCATTAATACCCCATTTATGTCCCCCCCATAATGATGTTTAATGACGTCATAATTTGGCAAATTGCAAAGTTGTTTATATAAGTAATTGAATGAAAATATGCTTTAAATTTGTAAAGCCATACATGGCTTTGCTACTAAAAGAAAGACAATCATTCCACAACTTCCTTGCTAGGGTAGGGAAGCACCGCCTAATATTTTTCCAACAATTTTAATTGTTTTTAAGATATTTTCCCTCTTCACCGGGGAAGGGGTAGGATGTTTTGGCACTAACACATATTGGCATCATCATATTCCTGTCGAAAAACTCTGTTTTTTAGCCCGCTTGCACCCAATGACCCCGACACAGCCTTATTTTTCAAATTAAAAATGATCCTATTTTCTGATCTTGCACTATTTCATCCCATTCTAGGTCTCTGAGTAATAGCCAATAATTAGCCAAATTAGTAAAACAATTGCCCGCAGTTGTCCAAAAATATAAGCGCATTATCGAAAGCAAATGGCTGGATGCTTTTAGAATCAGAGAAATGACCCCATTTAATTACTTTGGCACACTGAAGGGCCCCTTTTTTTTTCCAAGAAACCCCACAATGAAGCCCGCATGGTCAATAGGCAAAATATGTCAATTTCATTATCTGATTTCCTCACCCACCCCCACCCGGGCCCCTCATCACCCTGGAAAAAACAGGCTCCACTTTACAATAATAATATAACACGTAAGTTTCATGTCCATATGACAAAACTATGTTCTGCTTCCTCCAATGAGGTGTGATGTATTAATACGTTCTCCTATCTTGGTATGCAGTATGTGCTATCGAAAGAACCCCGCCTTTTTTTAGAACCAGCTAATGCCCAATGACCACCCTTTTTAATGTTCCAAGGCCAACCTCAATTTACCTATATTACCCAATGACCTTTTTTGAAAGGAAAGAACTTTTTTTGAAATCGAAAGATACGACCTTTTTTTCCTATTTTCGGCTAAACGATGACTTCTATTTTTCCATTTTCTGCAAAGCAAATAGCTTGTGTAAAATATCAAAAAATGCATAAAAGTCATTTTGCCACTTTTTCTTTTTGAGGAGTTCGTGCAGCCTTTTGGGCTTTTGTAGGTGAGCACAAGCTTCATGCACTATCCATGTCATTAAGGCTGTCCCCCTTGCTTGGGGGGGGGGGTAGCAAAAAGGTCAACATTTCTTCACGTGTTGACTTTGAGGCAAAAGTCAGTCCTATTGCAAATCATTTTCATTCTCCTGAAAGTTTGTTTAAACAAAAAATTCCAAAAATCAATTTGATTAAGCCACGAAATCTGTAATAAGCTAAAAAAACACACTGTATATAACAATTCGCCAACAAGCGACAAATCTGTAAACTTCAATAGCCTGTCAGGGGGGTGAAAATGACCAATCCAACAAAATAAAGGCATTTTGATACCAAACAATGCCACTACATTATTTCCACAATTATTTAAAAACTTTGGTCCGAGATCACCCCCCCCCCCCTAGCACAGCCGGTAGACTGGCGTACGCTTAGTTTCAAACAAGTTGGTTACGGCGACTAGCTAGACATGACTTACACTGAGTTTTTCAACATGGCAGGGTCTCAACTTTTCTTCTTTGCACTACCCAAACAACGGATTAAAGAACTTGACATTCTTACTAGTCCATAAAAGGCCAGTAAAGTGTTTATACCTTTTTCAACACTCGAGCTGAACCTCGCTGAGATGGCTTTATCGCTGAATTAGTTGCTGAGAAAAGTTGATCGAGCCGAATTTCATCCGTACGGCCATCGCTATGTGCAACATGAACAATATACTCCTGAGGAAATCCCGCTTTTTCCAGTGCACCGCTTAGAAGCGGTATGCCGTACTGGCCCATCAGGCCCATAAGTGGCTCAAATGCTCGCGGAGCTGTCGGCGAGAAACGGCAGCCGTACGCATCCAGTAACGGATCGATAAACCCCACCCGGCGGAGAACTGTCAGCCGTATCCGTTATTGCGGGAAGTAAAAACCGTTTGAAAGCCATTACTGGGCATTACCGTAATGTTTTCTGGGCTCGCAAATGACTTCTTTCTTTGATTTTGGCTCCAACAAAAGAGAAAACCCCTGTCAATGTTCCAACATTATCAGGGTATGAGCCCCGGACCCAACCGCAAAACAAGTCATATCACCAGGAACCCATTTATTACCACATTTCGGAACTAGGTCAAGGTCTTTCTTTTTTTTACGATCATGGGCTTTGGTAATGTTCTGATCAAAAGTACAGTCAGTTCAGCTGGGAGGAACTAGAGTTTTTTGAGTTGTTGTAAATAACAATATCCTTTTCAGTTTTGACCCAAATGATACTAACAGGCAGAGTTCCCCCCGTTGTTGTAAGACTCCGGCAAGATCGCTAAATATCATGATGTCATCGTCGTTCTTTGTGGTGATAAGTCCTTTGAGTGTGGTTATGACGTGCGCGAGAATGGAAGTTGTGGCGCCATGTGTAACGTCCTTGGTTCAGAGTATACAGAGCAGTTTATTAAAACATGAAGTCGAGTTTCATGGTTACGCGCAATTTGCAATTTGGTTTGGAATCCTTTTTCCCTACGTTTTTGAGGTGACTTAAAGTAGGCAAGTGTCAATGGCATACGTACCGCAAAGCTGAGAACCCCCGGGGGAGTCATATATTATTGATCTCCATGTCAAATCATTCTCCCTCCGTCTCCTCCAGCTCAATGATCTTAAAGGAAATTACCCTGCTGAACTAGGTCTGATATAGTCGCGCCAAAAGGTCGAGACGGTTAGCCCTGACAAGCTTTTTGACCACTTGTTTGCTTAACCTGAGACGCATTTGGACTTACTTGCGGTAACTGGCCAGTGGGCTAATTGGTAATTTTGTGCATGTTCTAATAAGTCATGCAGCAGATGTCCCATAAGATCACTACTACAGCGATAATTTTGCCAACTTTGATTTTTCACTTAATGTGTTCAAGACATCACAAGGAATCGCTTTTCAACTGTCGCCGAATTTCACAGTGTCGAATTTCGTCACCTGGGGGCGCTCTTTTTCAAAATGGCCGCCAAAATATAGAAATCGAACAAAAGCTTATTGTTTACCACAATACCATCGAATAGGGTCAGATTGCGGGATATTTGGTCAGTGCATGCTATAAATGTTTTAAAACCAAAACATGTTGTTCAGGAAGATAGAGGGCTTTTTTTTTTTTTCAAAATGGCCGCCAAAATCATAGAAATTCTTTAAAAGCCATATTGTTTATCAAAATGTGCCATCTATAGGGGGTCGGGTTTCTGGATAATTTTTGGCCAGTGAAACTCCTATAAATGTTTTAAAAAAAATAGTGTTGGTCAGAATGAATTGATGTGGTTTGGTTTTCCAATGGCCACCGAATCAGAGAAAATTATTTTCATCATAATGTTTGCGACAACATTATCACTAAGTTAGTTTCCCCGATGATTTTAGGCAAGTGATCTCAGAATTTTGTTTTCATATAAAACGGTGTCATTCACGAATAAACACTACCCAATAGGTCATTTTCCAAGATTAGTTAAGAAAGTTATTCTTTAAGATTTACGTATCCCCAACAAATCACATTTTATTGTAAAGGGTACTTCTGGTAAAATGATGTCAACCCTTAAATGTCATATACTAACACATACTAACCACAGAGAGGGCTAAATGGCACACGCTCCAAAGGCTCTGGCAAAGTCTTTTTATGTTCCCTCTCAGGCAATGATAATGGCATATTCAAGTAGCGCTGCGGCTAGCATATCGACGCAAGGTCCAGCTTTCACCTTGGAAACAGCTTAAGAAATCACAAGGTGTCGTGGTGGACTGTAAAGGGGACAAGGAAGATATTACTGTCCGTTTGCTTCAACGAGTCTTTCCAGAGTAGACCATGTGTTGACGCATGCCATGATGCAAAAAAACATGCGGTATTCCCATCTTAGGACCTTCTATTCGAGGACCTGTGGCAAACCCTTAAAACTAGTAACAATAAACATTGTTGGGATTTAGTTTGCAAAAATTAACGCATATCCAATCAAAATTTGTCTCCAAAAACTTGGCTATTTTGTCCTGCCTTGTGCAGTGACTGATAGGCGTATCCCGGGGATGGGGGGTCTATATCCCCCAATTTTTTGATAAGGGGGATGGTCATACGATCACCACACCCCCCCCCCCCCCCCCCCCCCCCCCCCATATTTATGCCCGTTCATATGTTTCTGACCAGAATAACAAACCGGAACCACCTCAAATTTAGGGTCGTGAATAATAGTGTTAAATGGTAAATTTCCGCTCGCTATCTTTTCTCGCGCATTTTGTTCTATTACCTTTAACGTAACGATTTTAGTCTCTTCTACATGGCAAAATTTAGCGCATGTGCCTAGTAATGAATCTTTTTCAGCAAACCCTGTTTCATTCAGAATGTTCATCACCCATCTCTCAAAATGTCCAAAAAGAATATACGGGCCAACTGGCAGTATGGTGGGGTCTTAATTGCCATCTTAATAAACCCCAATTTATTTTTCTCTTTTAAGTGGAGATCGTACACGTGTAATCCAGGTTTCATAAACAAATCGAAAAAAAATCGGGGCACTAGTCCACCCCTCCTCCTCCTTTTCCCTGGGGTTAGATTATAGGACATCTTGGCGTAAAGCTTTCTTAAAAGCTTCTAACAAGCGTTTATCTGTTGAGGATCTATTTTTTTTTTTCTTCTTTTCTGCTGCTTGCTTTGATGTGCCAACACGTTGATGGCTATCTTTCGGTCGCAGTTGTTGAATTGGCACACACATTCTCTGTGCCATGGCGTGAAACTTATTATGGACCGTCTATGGATTGCTGGAAATTTTCTCGTAATAAATACTTTTTGATTGTTCTCAAGATATTTTCTTGAGATACATGACATATATCATTTGTGATGATATTATGTAAAAGAATAATTTCAGTGATAATTTTGCTGCAAAATGTATTTTGTTGACTTTCATCATCACTGTCCAAAGGTGATCTTTCACTCCAGGGAGTAACTTGGAAGAGCCCGGTGATTGACCCAATCATGGCGGGGCAGAATTCCAGTTTTTGACATCACATCCGACCGACAGAATATGTGTGTACCAACTGTCGGTAGACTATGTTGATGGCTATTGGTCTGAAAGCAGTGGGAGCCCTACTGGTTGATGAAAGGGGTGTGTGTGTGTTTGTCTATATTTAACTTTCTTGATCGTTGATTACTAAGGGGGCGGCTGTGGCCATGAAATCCAATCTATCCAAGATCTGGGCTGACAGAGGAATTACTGGAACTTCCAAAACTCGTCTAGTCCAAACCCTGGTTTTTCCAATAGCCACACACGCAAGTGAGCCACGGACACTCACCCAAGCAGACAGTAACAGAATTGCAGCCTTTGGAATGTGGTGTGAGAGGGCGTAATCCGTCGCATCCAATGGATCGAGAAGAGGACAACTCCATTGTCTTCAGGAGATTGTGGTGGAAAAAAAAACGCTTGTTTACAGAAGATCTGCATCCCGAATCTAAGATATTTTTGGTCATGTATCATGGCGTGGTGGAAACAACTTGGGAAAGGTGATTATGCAAGGATGGTTTTGTGGGCAAAAGCAGATGCAGGCAATAGCTTGGTGGTTTCGACCAATTAACGTCGTTACCGGACACACTCTGCGCTAATTTTAATTGCTGAAGATCGTCAATCTCTGGCATCGCAATCTCTGAGTCAGATCTGTCGTCACGACTAGGGCAAACCAACCAACCCACGCAACCACTACTACTCGCCAACTTCTTGCAACTAGATTTTTACAAGGCTGCTAAAATAATATCAGATCAAATACCTACAATAGCCTTCCATATCTTGGGTCCTCTTTGACGCCTCGGACTCGCGCCATCTCTATAGAGAGCTGTGTTTTTTTCTAACTGCAACATCGGCAATGCATTCTTGTATCAATACATCGCCGATTTGACACCAAATTTTATGTATAAAGGGGGCCTGAATTATGCTTTTAATTTAACACCACCATTGACTTGGCTAGAAGTGGAGATAGCAGGCCCTGACCAAGAAGTATTTATACTAATGAGGTTACATAAACAGGTTTATTATCTGGCCTTCTTTGTAATAGCCAGTCTAAAATTACACATTAAAGCTCTTTGCGAATACCTTTCTTTCACGTTGCTATAACCCATATGAATTCAGAATAAATCAGAAAGCCAATACCACAGACAATCCTATACAGTTTGAATAGAAATATGTCGCCCTATAATTGGGCGTTGCTCTTGGCTTTTTGTGAGGTAGTAAATAAATCTAACCCTTTCTTTATAACATTCTCTAACTAATTAGCATCCGCACCCATTCCATACTTTGCGCAGAGTATCACGGTACCAGTTTTCCCTTCCTCATTTACATTGCATATTACGGGATCTAAATCTGGAAAAAGCTTCTACAAACGGGGCCGGACTTGTTGCATATATTCATATTCAATTGCGCGAATGTTTCATTGTTATCTCCATAGAGAACATACATGAGCACACAAACATTGTTCACGTCTGAGTTTCAGACGTAAATTGCATCAATATTTTTGTCTGATTACAATCACTACCTGACATTAAGTGAAAAATTTGGGGTAACTTTTCTGATACGAAACGTTACCCCCAAACTGCCAAATTATATGTTACCTCTCCATATCAGCAAAGGTGGACCCTCTGTGTCATTTTGTGGCATTTGGGATGTGTAACATTAGGTTTATATTAAGTGTGCCATAGAAGAAATTTAATTGGTCTGTTTTAGGTTAGGGGACGTCCAACTTCTGGCTGCTGGCCTTTTTGACGCCCCCCCATATTTCGATCGTATAATTGTTTTTCGATATATTATGTAATATTTATTATGTTTTTGTGACATATGGAAATAAACTCAAAGCAAGCTAGACAGGTCCATAATCATATTCCTACAGGTTAAGTATTACCCAAAATGTGCCCTACTCCACAAATCTTGGAGAGAGGTTAATCTATTAATTGTAACATAATTGTTTTCTGATATAAAAAACATCTTTCCAATTCACTAGAGTAAAACCCCCTCGAAAAACAAGTCCTCATAATATGTTCGTTTAATATTTTTTCGATAATTTCTACTTATTTTGTTAGCCATCTTGGGAAAAGTGCCCTCTAGTAATGGTAAGAATATCACTTTATGGTCCTAAATATTATAATGAAATCATATGCTAAAGATGATCTAGAAAACTCCACTCTGTTAAATGGCATTTTGAATCAATACTATGTTTTAGGACAGTTTTTCATTAATTTTCTATGATTTGGCAGCCATTTTGGAAACAAACCCACCATCAATTATTTCTGAACAACACTGTTTTTAATTGAAAACATTTCTAGAGATCACCTGGTCAAAATTATCCAGAAACCTGACCCTATTAAATGATATTTGGTAAACACTATTCTTGTTATGAATTCTCTATGATTTTGGCGGCCACTTTGAAAAAAAACGCCTCTATCATGCCTGAACAACACTGTTTTTGGTTTTAAACATTCTAACGGGCACTTGGCAGATAATCAGAACCTAACCCCATTAGATGTTAATTTGTGGTAAAGAATACGCTTTTATTCGATTTCCTATGATTTTTTGGGCGGCCATTTTGACAAGCGCCCCCAGGTGACGAATACGACACTGGAAATTCGGCACAAGTTGAAAGTGATTTCTTGTGATGTCTTGAACCTGAAATGAAAAATCAAAGTTGGCCAAATTATCGCAGTAGCAGGCTGACAACTGCTGCCTGACGATAAAACCAAACTTATCTCTTGCGCTTCATTCCGCTTCCCTATTGAGTTTGGACTAGAGAACATGTACACACGATCATCAAGCCTTCGCCATACAGGCGGGCGTATCACACAATAAACCATAGGATGCAAAGACTAACCAGTGATTTAGCCTTGCAGTCATTGATAATAAGCTCACAAAGGTCAAACAGGGTGGAAGCCGATGATGCAACTCAGCGTGTGTTTTCTTGTGTTTAACAGCCATAATCCACCTTTCCACATCCTGGATAAAACCACCCGGGTGAAGGGTTACTATTATGAAAGCTTTACAACCATGCAAATACATCAATTTTGAAAAAAACCCTGATGGGCCCACATATTTTTCCAAATGTGCCCGTGTCTCTTTACCTTCCTGCTACCCTCTTTCGTTACTTCACAGTGAATGCCTATCTTTGCCCTCTGGACTGGCCATTTGAATCATGTCCCAGGGAAACTGATCCTACCGATAATAATGTATGCTGTTATGGAAGCAATGGAGAATTCGAATGCTGTCTTGGTGATGCTGGGCTTTCCGAGTGAGTCAATATATATATATATAGTTAGTATAGATATATATATATAGATATATATAATATATAATATATATTATATAATATATATATATCATATATATATATAATTACTACCATTACTTGGATCAATAAAACAATTGATTTACTGACTGTTTATTATTTCTACCGGGTAGGGTAATCCGACAGCACGTGGGAGATTTTGGCCCATATGATGTCCAGGGGTCCGTTCGCGAACGTCAGTCTTAAATTCTACGTGCATACTATGTATGCCTGCTAATGTAATTTGTTCAAAGCACTGTGTAACGATAGTATGAACAGTCTATTATGTAGGGCATGACGAGTACACGTAGAGTTACGTATGAGTTTGGCGAACATACCCCAGGACCATTAATAGTTCATTATATCGATAGGAGCTATTCACTAATTTCTACTTCAATCGCCAATTCTGATGTTTCCCATTGGCAATCTCTAATCCCAATGAAAATAATAATGAAGAAAAAAATTACGCCTGGAGTGGGAATCGACCCACGGACGTCGGATTACCAGACGAGCGTCCACGGACGAACGCCAAGCAATCCGAACGGTGTAAAAAAAACTGAGTGTTCCCCATGAGAGAGTGTCCGAGCAGTACCACAGCAAACATGTACGGAATAAAACGGGGGGGGGGTCATATAATACAGTGTCCGTGTGACGGAGATGTCCGACACCATCTGTCTATTGTGTTATCCATTGAGCGCTGTATGAATCATTTGTTCAGAATGTACCAAGTAGCCTCGTATACAAGGTCAAAATTAGTATGTTGTCATGGTAGATAGGACACTCTGTCATTCGGACTTTGAGATTATTACATCGGAACAGCCTATTTAATATGGGTCTCCATCCACCTCGCACCAAAATTAATAACGGACGGTGTTTACCGTGGCTTTCCTGAGATATCGACAGATGGCGCCAAAGGATAATAGTCAGGTCCGCATATCAGTAGATATCGTAAAAGGAAAATAACAGGTCCAATCCATTCTCCCACTGTTAAAGTCGTGATATACTGAGGTTCAAGTGACAAACAAAACGATAATTCTAGAGCAAGCCGATATGGCAGATTTAGATTGATTAAAAGTATTCCAAATACCTCTGGATATGAAAGACGCAAATGAAACAAAGTTATGATACTCTCAAATGCTAAGCAGGAGTGTGCCTTTGAGTTTAGCTGGTGTGAGGATTTTGGACCACCACTCATGTCCTGAGAGCTATGGGTTGTGGCAACGTTCCAGAGCTGAGCTATTCATTATATTGTTGCGACACAATAGCAAAGAAATAAAAACGTTAATTCCGTAAATGTTATAAGGATTAGAATTGCAAATCGGCACACCAATCCTCGCTGGTCTTGTGGTTAGGAAATGACTCATGATACAGTGGTCTCGAATTCGCTAGCTTCTTTTAAATAAAAAAGATAGAAAACCAACAGCTGACCTTTGGGGAGCGTAGTAAGGGGGGAGACCTGCTCCTGGGCATGGGTGGTGGTCAAAAACTACCGCGGGCTTGTGTTGGATGGTTCGCAACAAGCGCTTTCGGCACGTAACGTGCACTGAAAACCTAAATTGGTCAGGCATGACAAACTTTAAGTTAGTCCAGATGGTGGCCCGTTTTGACTAACGTAAAGCTAGTCAAACATGCATGACTAACATATGATGACTAGCATTACCTAGACCTGCATGCAGGACTAACTTACATGACTAACATCAACATTAGTCATGCACACTTGACTAACCAGCTTGACTAGCTGGAGGGGAGTCATGCAAGCATGACTAACGTAGGCTAGTTGCATGACCAGTTTATGACGAACGTTAAGTTAAGTCCAGGATGGTGGCCCATTTTGACTAACAATAACGTGTTAAGTCATGCAATTCAAAAATAGTTCATGCCGGAATTGACTAGATGGGCAAACTAGTCAACCTGTTATGACGAACTTGAATGGCTAACAAGCTGAAAGAGGTGGAGATGATGGCACAATTAACGTTAGTCAATCCAT
This sequence comes from Ophioderma brevispina, assembly GCA_023653785.1. Taxonomy (NCBI): domain Eukaryota; kingdom Metazoa; phylum Echinodermata; class Ophiuroidea; order Amphilepidida; family Ophiodermatidae; genus Ophioderma; species Ophioderma brevispina. Next base: position 52,836 of record JAMKCH010004525.1, read on the forward strand.
ATGATGAACAAACTAGTCATGCACTCATTATACACGTTAGTCTACAGGCCTGGGGGTCCGTTCCCGAAAGTGGTCATACGACAGGTCGTAGCTCTTTTATCGCAACTTTTGCGTAAAGTTCACACCTACGAATTGACTGCGTTCCCGAAACTTTAGTATGCACTTAAAGATGTTCTTCAAACTTACGAAAACTCTACGTCTGTCGTAACTAACACGTACGCTATTTCCACGATTGTTCATGCGTTCCTGGAAACTGAACTTAGTCGGAAGGATGATCGTAAAGGGAGCGCATTTCTACGCTACTCAGAGTTGACGTAGAATTGAAATGTAACGATACTATAAGTTGATATCATGGACATTATGGGAAGAGCTGAGTATTCGTTGATTTTTATTTGGAAAAAGGGGATATGGGCTGGGGATGATTGTAGGAGACTATTTCAACCATTTTGAACATTGCTCACGACGAGAACGGGGGGGGGGGGAACCTTGTGTTTTGTTTTGAAATGTGTGTTATGGGGCTGTATGGTGTATGTGTGTAGGTGTTCTTGTGAGTGTTATTTTAGTTTTGGTTTGTTTTGCTACAGTGTGTCCCCCAATGACCGATTTTCAAAAATAAATTTTTTTTTTTTTTTTTTTTTTTAAAATTATGTAGGACATATTGGTGCGGATTTTCTCCAATTTCAAACATATTCTTTTTTTTTTAAATAAAAATATGACCTCTTTTGTTATGTAAACCTCACATTTTAGGGGCATGTCTCCCAAAAGACCTCCGAGTTTTAAGTACATCACCGTTACTTCCAAAGTTGAATGATCCCCTTCCCCAGTTGAAGTAAGTCAGATTAGCAAGTGATTAATGAGTACAGCAGGTCTTAAATTGTGAAAATCCTATATAAAAAGGTTTGTTATTTTCCATTTACTTAAGTGAGGAATTAGTAAGTGTTCTGTCTCGGAACTGAAGCTAGTAGGGTGAACACCGTCCACAACGGACATCGTTATTATGTAAAGGCACTGGCCAGATTTGAAGGGTATTGAGAGAAAGTTTCTCTTTATAATTATTACACCTCGAGCGTATCGACCTACATTGGCATTGATAAGAAAGTAAACATATTATGTGAGGTGTTATTTGCTAAAAAAAAAGGTTCCCACATGCATACATTACTGTCTACAGTAACTGCTCTTGTGGATGAGTTATATTGACACCACAACTATATTCGTCATGTTATCTAATGAAAGAAAACTAATATGACCCTAACCCTATTGGTGTCCTGCTTTTGAATATATACAAATAGACCGAGATGTCTGTCTTATGAGCTGGGACCAGCAATGGGACCTTATTGCTGTTAGATTAAGGTTTGGATAGCTAACACTTGTAACATCAATGTTTTAGCCGATAAACCCTTAACCGCGTTGTTGCTCAAAGTAACAAGAAAAATATTTTAATGTAGGTTATCATTACCAACTTGACCCTCTAACAGTAATATTTTTTCATTGCTCAAAACAAAATCTTAATGTTCAAATTTAGATACAAAATATCTCGCGTCCAATAAAACAAAAAAGTGATATCCTTAATCCATATTTCAAAGAACAATATGTTTATTCGGGATTTGAACCTACACGGAACTCTGTTATATAGGCTATGTTATATTTATTGAGAAAACTTTACAATACCGGCCATGTGCCAAGCAAGTTAGTATTTACTGCATCTTGCAGTTTAATTTAAAAATGTTTCATTTTACTGTAATTATGTTTAGAGCTGCATGTACATGTTACCACAATATTGAGTTTTTAAATTATATTTCTTTTATAAGAAAGGACCCTCCCGAATTTCGATTGAAAAAAAAATAAACAAAATAGAGTATGGATTAATCTAAAAAGGTGTCACAAAAATGAAAATAACAGCTCTCACCACTCGCAGAGCGATACTACTGAAATAGTCACTTATAATAACATTTCTGTACTAAACGCATTAATTATAAACCGGTGAAAAAGAGGAAGCACAGGAGCTACTGAGCAATAAAAAAAATATTGAAGTTTTAACACATACACATACACCCCCGCGAACAAAAAATTAACGAATCAGACAAGTTGACACCGATATCAAGCGAACCCTGTCGAGGTGTTTAATACTTGTTAACGTTCTATAGATACCACACAATAAAAACCATTCACACCTGATATAATAGGCACATTGTAACATTCGCAAACGTGTCCCAGACTTTTGCACCCCCGACAACCCAATTTTAATCCCATCATGAATGGAATGACCTTTAAATCAGCTTAGTTTATGTTAACGGAAGATTGTCGTAGGTTTAATGGTAGAAATGCACTTACACTACCTTAAGGCCGACTACTCGGAGATTTCCCTGAGAGGGCGCCCTCAATTTCCAAAAAAAATCGTGTTTTTTGCATGTACTCATGCTTTTCCATATACTAATCACTGTGTGAAATTGCTAAGCTTAAAATCGATTCCTTCATATAGAAAATCACAACTTTGTATAAAATTCCGGCTCCGGATTTTTGTTATACACAGTATCCGATGGGACGTAGACTTACACATAATTGTTACTACTGCTCAAACGAAAAATCTGATTCATCTCAAATTTCGGAATTGTGTATTTAGGTTACTATCTTAGTTCTAGTTGACTATTTTTATTTTTTTTATTTTTTTTAAAAATAATATTTCGAAATCAATCTCTGAGTCAGACTTTAGTATGAACCTGTTCGGGAACGCTATGGTCGTTACCAAATCTAAGACCGTGCGTAAGATGAAATTTACGATCATGGGTTCGGGAACGGACCCCTGCCTAGTTTAGCAACGTATAAGCTAGCAATGCAGTCTTGACTAGCTTGAATGTCTGGTTGCCGTAAGTCATGTTAGTCAGTCCTGCATGATTAGCCTCTCTGACTAGTTTAAAGTTAGTCATTGCCAACGCATGACTCGTTGTTGTTGTTTTCAGTGTGGATATATAGCGCGTTAAAATACACAAGGTATATTGCTATAATTAATATATATTCACTATTCGCAACTGCAATATCTTATTTTTAAACATGTGTATTTGTGTAAAGTCAAAGAAAGATATACGACCCCTTCACAACTTTTGATATCGTGCCTACAACAATTCGCGGTAAAATTCCAGAATCAAGTGTATTATTTATGAATTTAACACACACTTAAGTGCTGTTATCAAACATCGTTTTCAAAGATTTTACTTGCTAATTGCACCATTCATGTGCTAAAATGATCCTCTTTGTAACTATAATTGCTTTATGAAACTGATTAACTTGATATTGTAAATAAACCTTGATTATTATATTTTATTAAAGAGTTAAAAGTTGCTATTGATCATAGGTGATTTGTTGCAAATTGTTTCCCTAGCTTCAACGATTAAATAAATATCATGCTTAGTTTTCACACGTTACCAAAATATGTCACAGGTCAACAGAATCCCAATATGCTGCCATTGCTTTGACATTTGGTTAGCTCTACAATTGCTGCCGTTAGTTCCTACAGGTTCTCAAAGATCTTGAGGGAAGCACATGTTATGGCACTTCCAAAACCTGGGAAAGATCCATCCAATCCCAAGATCTACAGACCAATATAGTTATACAGCCATACCTACACCCTCTTTGAACGTCTCCTGCTCAATCGTATCACACCTGTGATAAACGAACATTCATAACAGAACAAGCAGGTTTCCGGCCAGGCAAATCAACAACAAGCCAAGTACTCATCCTAACTCAACACATTGAGGATGGTTTCGAAAAGGGTATGGTAAATTCTTTGTTCAGCTAGGAGCGAAGAAGGGCCGATGGCCGAGGCTCAAGAATGGACTACAACAAGGGAGCGTGCTTGCACCTCTCCTGTTCAACATCTATACCAACGACCAACCTAGGAGTGTAGGAACCTGTCGTTTTATATATGCAGACGATCTTGGAATTAGCTTACAAGATGCAGACTTCACAGCTGTTGAAGAGAGACTCTCCAAAGCTTTGGATGAACTCACTCCTTATTATGAGGAAAACCACCTACGTGCAAATCCATCCAAGACACAGGTGTGTGCTTTCCATCTACGCAACCGTGAAGCCAAACGTCAGCTTAAAGTAACCTGGTCTATGTGGAACACCACTGGAGCACCCATCTCTCGTGGTTTATAAACGCTGTTGACCTTGGAGTTACTTTGGACAGCAATCTCTCTTATAAGACCCACATCGAGAAGACGAAGAGTAGGGTATGTTCATTGTTCAAGCAATAATATCTTGAACAAACTCACTGGTACAAGATGGGGTGCTCGCCCACATACCCTAAGATCGACGGCACTTGTGCTACTCATGTGCAGAGTATGCTTGCCCTGTATGGGTCAACCCATGCCAAGAAGCTTGATTCAGCGTGAAATGCCTTCTGCCGGCTTATCACAGGATGCCTCCGTCCATCACCAACGGAAAACATACACATCCTAGCAGGAATTCTCCACCAGACATCCGTCGTAGCGTAGCGAGCATGCAAGAGCGTAGCTGCCAAGTATCTAATGTGAAGCACCCTATGTCTGGACAGGTACCTGCTGCCAAGAGCCTTAAATCCAGAGAGAGTTTCTTAAGCAAAGTGCAACCTCTTAAAGTAGTCTCTAAGGAGCTTAAGAGAGTCGCCTTGTGGAAAGAAAGACTTGTAATCAACCAAGTAACATCTATTGGTATTGAACCTGGTGAGCATCTCCCACCTGGAGCTGGCTCCTCATGGGCTGAATGGCGATGCCTCAACAGATCGAGAACCAGATCAAAGGTTTCCTTGCAGAAGTGGGGCTACCTGGAAGCTGGGACAATACCTGTGGTTGTGGAACAGCACCACAGACAATGGAACATCTCTTGGTCTGCCCACTGCTGGAGTAACAATGCACAAACAAGGACTTTGCGGAATTCAGTGAAGCAGCCAGACGTGTTACCCATCTCTGGCTGGATCATATTTGAGAACCACAGTGTTTGGATACGATAAGAAGAAGAAGGTCAATAACCAAACACGTAAGATAGTCAATATTCCTATATTTCATTCTTGAGCTAAAGCAAAAATTTGAACCACGTTTTACACAAATTGGAGCAACTTTTAATTTTTGACCCCAGTACAAACCAATTTTTTGTTCACCAATTTTACAGCTTTTACCACATTATTCCAAAACTATAAGTCATAGCTAGTACAAAATTATACCTTTTGGAATCCTTATAACCAGTCAAACATCTTGGTGTGCTTTTCAACACAATCGGAACATTCTTAAACAGCTGTGAAAATGTAAGTAATTTCATTGCTGATGCCCGGGTTCAATTCGTTTAATTGAACCCAAGTAGTACGCGCTGCGTATTGATGTTATTTTTAGTTGAAGCGCTCGCGTCATACTGCGTTTTGCTACGTTCACACGCGCCTGCCAACGTTGCGTTCGGCGTACACTGTAAAAATGGTGTCTTGGCAAAAGACATATAATGTTCATCAATTTTGAGACATGTATCTATTTAGACACAAAGTCAGTCTTAATACAAGACATGATCAAATGTCAGTCTCTTGCAAGACACTAATTCCAAGTCATGTTTTTATGGAAGACACTTTGGTTTTGTAGACGTTCTTTTGTCATCAATTGGGAGACATGTATGGCTGGAAGACGTGTCTTCGTGTCTTAGATTATGTTTTTCTTGGTTCTGTTTTCTTTTATTCCTATACTGTTGAAGGGAATGTCTATTGCCAAGACATGTCTTAAATATGACGCCAAGACACCATTTTTCCAGTGTCTGATAGTTGCGTTCTACGGGTTGTTCGATGTATTGTCACTCTGGTGGTGGCAGTCCTTTTTTTTGTTTGAATTAAGACGCATAAAGCATCGCCGAATTGGGGTTAAAGATAGCCCTAAATGATACAGCTGTTTAGAAAGGAATAATGGTCTATTTTGGGACCGGTACTCTCTTTACTTACGGGCGATTGAACCCTGGAACCCCGCGGCGACAAACCATTTTGTGCGTGGGAAAAAAATCGGCCTTCCGTTGGCTCGTTCTTCCGCACTTAAATAATGGTATCGCTTGGGTTCAATTCGTCGTAGAGGCGTACCGTGTAAAGAAACTGAGTGTCCTCCATTAAAGAATTGTCCTTTATACAGCGGTTTCCGAGACTGGGCAGCAGGTTTCATTCCGAGACTGGGGGCGTCCTACGACGCCCAGTCTCGGAAACCTGCTGTCCGTCGTACTTCCGGAACAAACACCCAGTCCCGAAAACCCTGTCCGTCGACACTCGCTCTCTATAGTGCGACCTGCCGTCCCGTCGGACACTAGCTCTCTATATCCCGAGGTCCGTGGGACCCACCGTTCTTTGTAACCGTACTGTCTGTAGGACACTCACTCACTGGAACCTGATGTCCTATGGGCATTCCTCTCTGATATTGCCTGTCCTATACAGACTATTTCTGAAGATATTGATGAAGTTATACTGTATCTGAAACAAAATTAATGTATTGAACCTAGGACACTCTATTTTGGGGAACACTCATATTCTTTACAAACAGCTATCAACACGAAAATTGATCGGTCCCCCAGGTCCTAAGGACTCCTGTATTACTGTGACATGAGTCCTATGCCCCTTAATTAATTTATCTTATGTTAATATAGACAACACAACCAACAAGGCATTTAGTGAATTAAAATGCAAGCCGATTTCTAGCAGTCCTGCGTGAATATAGTGGTAAGGCCTGTAATGTACAATAGCTGTGTGTTGTGTTATTTATCGGTATGATTCAGCACGCGGGTTCGAATCCCGAACATGGCGCTACTTTTCTCGTCAATTTGCGTTGAAATTTAGAGTAAATGCAGTTATTTTTTTTTTTTTTTTTTTTTTTTTTTTTTAATTTTTTAGGTTTTTTCTTTTTTTAATTTGTTCTTTTTTTATATTATTAATTACTTTTATACTTTTAAAATCATTATTGTCATTAAGAAATAATCCTTGCATTTTAACCTGGCTATCAAACTAGCTTTCTTTGACAATGGGAAACCCAAAGGAGTGCCTTTTTTGATAATTTGAGAATACTGGTTATCAAAAACATGTTTTCTAACTCATTTTTTGAGGTTCTCTTCTTTTCTAAAATTCGAACTTAAAATGACCACATAACAAACATCTGAAAACGATCTTGATACATTTTCTTCATCCAAATATTGCTTTTCTTTTTAATTGTTGCCATTTCAAACCCCCTGGCCGTGAAAAAGCAGAGGGGGATTTGCGATTGCGCGCATGTCCAACATGTTTTAATCCGCTTCTTTCCGAAAAGTTTAAGAAGTCCGATTTTAAGAGCAGACTTGGGTTTAAGGTGTCACTGTTAAAAATTCCCGTAATTTAAGAAACAGATTTTCCATAAAGTACGGAAAATCTGTTTGAAAAAACCCATAACAATAAAAAAAAAAAAAACATAAAAACTGTAATTGAGAAATATTTTTCAAAAATTTCTGGCAGCAATATTTCCGGACTTTTTTTTTTGGTTAACCGAATAATATTTTTAAAATTACGGAAAAATAACTTCCTGTAAAATACACATTTTTTCCCGTAATATGAGAACAAACTTCCTGTAAAATTACTGTCAAAGTTCCGTTAATTGACAGAAATGTCTTTCGTAATTTACCCTAAAAATGTCTGGAATACTGCTGCCAGAAATTTCCGTACATGGACACTAACGGATTTTTTTTTTAACAGTGTGCAGCTTGAATTTCTTCATATGTGGATTATGGTCAACGGTCATGTAGATCAAGTCCAAGGTATTCGTAATGGTATCTCTGTATGTGTGTGTGTTTGTCCATTTCGTTAGGTTTCGTTATGGCCGATCTCCCTTCGAAAAGTTTAAGTGGAGTGTCACTTACAATTGAGTAAAACTCCGATTGAGCTTGGTAAACTTTTTTTATTCATTCACTACCTGCAAATTTTTTCAAAAACTTGTGTGCTATAACAAATATGCACATTTGAATTATTGGTACAAGCAGACATTGTTATTTTTGTTTAAAATTTGTAGTAAAAACTCGGCAGTTTTTTTTTTCAACCGTTTTGGCCGACTTTTGTCACGAATTACAATACAAATAGGCACTTTACATTACTTTTATTATTATGGTCTCCATTATGTTTTTAATTTTGAAAATCAGGTCAGGCTGCCTCCTGAAGTTTTTTGTTAAGTTTTTCATTTTCAAGTGCTTATTGACATCATAATGAAATATTTCACTTGTTTGAAATTCCCAATTTCTTCTATGGCTTGGGCCCTTTGGTTTTCAAATGGCCGTCAAAATCCTATAAAACACTATAAAAAATGGATATTTTCATAATTGCTTGCACATTTGAAGTAAATATTTAAAATATTGCAAGAGAAAACAGTCTCATAAGGCGGCTCCCCACCTTTTTTGAAAAAAATAGTGAAAGCGGCTCTCAGCACATGTTTGGGTGCAAAAATGCCCTTGTCACTTTGCGTCTGTAAAATGGCATCGTTGTTTCCTGATGTTATTTATAAAAAAAGAAAAATTAAAAAAAAAAATTTTTCTTTTAAAGTCACTAACTATATCATATGGAAAATAAAATCTTTGTGTTTAATTCCTCAAATTCGTTTTTTCGTTTTCTTAATGGGGCACTTTTTTTCAAAATCCTGTCAAAAAAACAAACTAAACTGTCAAAACACACTAATATCTATAACTACTAAATAATGAACTGGTCGGTCTGTGAGTCCTGGTCTTTACAGCTATGCGTTCGTTATGTTGTTTTGACATATGGTGCTGATATTTTACATGAAGTAAGAGGACTATCTGAAGCTTTCTTTGGCAGAGTTTTCAAGAGTGACCCAAAAGTCAAATGTCCCTTAGAGCTCAATTTACGTAATAAATACTATGACCTATCACCACATTTGGTCAAAAGGACAGCTGACCTGATAACAGAACAAATCTGAGGCCACTTCAAAGCGGTCACCTATATACATTAGTCCAAGGTCACAAAGGGAGAACATTCACTAAAGTTTTATTGAACAAAGTACACGCATTCTTCGTTATAGTATATACCTCAAGACTTTCCATTTCAATCAAATTCACCAAGTATCCAAAGAGTTTCTCAAATTTACAATTATGGATGTCAACATGATAATTGTGTAAAATCACTATAGCCAAGCAATTTCCTCCGAATTCTTGTGTGATAAGTTGTGTTTGTGTCCCCGTTCCCGGCACGAAGATTGAGTCTGTAGAGTCTGACGGACACACAAGTCAATGTTTCCTGCCTTGGTCCTAGGAGTCCTAGTTTTACAATGGAGCGTCCCCCATAGGACTGTGTGTGATAGGTTGTTTGTGGTTTTGTCGCGATCGACACAAGGTTTAAGGTCCTGAGAGTCCGACGGACATTAAGTTCTACGTTTCATTTTCCTAGGACCTCATGGTTTTTCAAATGGAGTCGTCCCATAGGACTGTGTGGTGGTGATAATTGGTTTTTGGTTCGTCGGACGCTAAGGTTTTAAGCATTGATAAGTCCGAAGGACACTCTTAGAAGTTTCATCAACGTTTCATTGTCCTAGGACTCCGGTTTTAAAATGGTGGCGTCCCATAGGCTGTGTTAATAAGTTGTTTTTTGGGGTCCGTCGGACACGAAGGTTTAAGTGTGAGAGAGTCTGTTGGACACCAAGATTTAAGAGTAAGAGTCCGTCGGGACCCCAAGGTTTAAATATGGAAGTCCTAACGAATCAATCAATAATAATATATCATATATAGTATATATAAACTATAATATAATAATAATAATAAAAGAATCTCTATTATTAAAAACGAAAACGACAATAACAAATACAAGGATACATTGTAAGTACAAAGAAAAACACACTGTTTAAATGCAAAATGAATGTAAAATACAACAAAACAAATACTAAAAGTGATTCAAAATTGTGCGCAATTTAGGTTCACAACGGACAATAGTCATTCGTGAGAGGCGAGAAATCTGCTGACACAGACAATTATTCCACCATTCAAAGGAGGCTTATGGAGTTCAGATTATCTGCGGACGCATAGGATATATGGCTGATTGAGTTCAAAATAGACAATTACCTTTATTCATAATTAGTAAATTTTACTAAATAATATAAAAATATTTTTTTAAGAAATCAGCTTCGATGATGGAAAAGTACCAAGGGAAAAAATACATCGCTGTCCTCGGACCGCTGGTATCGTCTGCGGTCCGCGGTTTGTAAATGATAGGGAGCCCGTGATGACCTTTTTTTATCCTGACGTGTTACCTTTGACCTATAACAAATGATTGTTTTGGTGTATATCCATAAACCAAGGTGGTTTCCAATTGAACTTCAACATTTCAGTTAAGGTCAATTTTACAATTTCATCACCTATCTTACAACTTGAACCGCACTGACCTTCAACCTTGGTATGTGAACTTTGACCTCATCTACAAATGATGGATCACATTTTGCACCTATGACTGAAATCCATCGCAGTATGCGACAAGACATCATTAACATAAACTATCATCAACAGTTAACATCAAGAGACGACAAAACAGTGGACAAAGTGAAACTTATGTGTCTTCCTGCTTCCTGCCTTTACGCAGGCAACACAAAACCTAAACTAATAATATAAAACTACCCTTCCCCATTATGGAATCAAATCTGTACTATATGGTTGTTCACCAGTTAGGATAACAAGCTCCACATAGAAAAAACGGAATTTCCTACAGTCAATGTGTGGAGATAAATCACTGACTATAATATATCGAAACAATTTTTTTAACTGGGTCATGTACTGTAAAATCTACAGTTTTTAGTTGTAATGGTACATTAACCAAACTGTAAAATGTTCAACTTAATACAAAATTAAAAAAAAAAAGCTAATATTTTACTAGGTTGTGTTTTTTCAGAATGGATGCCAGGCTTTTCCTGTAAAATCTTGCCGTATTTTTGTCCTGTAACTTTAAGTACTTAAAATCATATAATTGAAATTCGTAATAGGGTGCTATGTTGATACTGATTAGAATTCGATTTTAAAACAGTTCCTAATTTAAATTAGGCAACATTATAGCCCTGGAAATTGAACATAACATCTGCATATTTTGCCTGTATTTCCAAATTACATCGAAAGTAATGCTGTATTTTTTTTACATATTCATGTAAAGGCACCGGTTTATTTTTTACAGGGTAGAACTTGTGTTACTTATGTTAATTTAATGTCTTGTTTAGAATTGTTTCAATTACCTAAATGTCAAAGATGGGCTCAAAATTTTCATAGATGTGTGGTATACAATCTCATCGAAGACTTTACTCAATGGGGGAATTGAGGCAGGGGTAGGGCAGGATAATGGGGCTTTGCAGTGTGTTTGCCCCGCCCCTGTAATCATTTTGGTCAATAGGCCCTGATCCTGATCTTGTTAGGCACGCTTGCCTGGGTACGGAAGCACCACTTGAGGGCAGTGCTGAGAACTTTGCAGATTTCACAGCAGAATGGAATTAAGTAATGTTATTACAACAACACCCTTATTACCCTTAACCTTAGTGTCGCGAACGACAAACAGTTTTACAAGACCAAGTCCTATGGGAGGCCCCCCTTTTAAAAACCCGGATCCTAGAAACAATGAAAACTCGAACTTAGTGGGTCCGTCGGACTCCACTCTAAACCTTGTGTCCGATGGAACAAAAACAATTTATCACACACAGTCCTTTGGGACGCTCCATTTAAAAACCATGAATGTCCTGGACAATAAACTAGAACTTATGTGTCCTGTCGGACTCTCCGACTTAACCTTGGTGTCCGACTGACAAAACAACTTTGCACACTACAACCTATGGGGCCCTCCATTTTAAAACCATGGAGTCCTAGGGCAATTGCAACGTAGAACTTAGTGGCCGTCGGACTCTCACTCTGAACCTTAGTGCCCGATGGACCAAACAATTTATCACAACACAGTCCTATGGGAACGCTACAATTGTAAAACCATGGAGTCCCTAGGACATTGAAACGTAGAAACCTAGTGTCCGTCGGACTCTCACTCCTAAACTTATGTCCCGATGGACAAAAACAATTTATCACCCACATTCCTATGGGACGCTACATTTTAAAACCATGAGTCCTAGGACATGAAACGTTAAACTTAGTGTCCGTCGGACCCTCAGATTTAAACGCTCAGTGTCCGACGGACAAAACGACAAATTAATAACACACTTCCTATGGCCGTTCCAATTTTAAAACCATGATCCTAGGACAAGAAATAAACTTAGTATCCGTCGGACCCTCAGTTTAAACCTCAGTGTCCGACAGACTCCGACACTTAAACCGTAGTGTCCGGCGGACAAAAAACGACTTATCACCAAGAGTCCTATGGGACGCTCCATTTTAAAACCGAGTCCCCTAGGGACAATGAAGAACACAGAACGTCATGACTTCTCAGTTAAACCTTAGTCGTCCGACGTACACTAACACGCCGGACCTCTAAAATATGACCCACCGGTTCCCAAAATCAACCTTTATTCTCTAAATCCAAGCTGGGTTCCTGATGGGGGTGTGGCGAGTGCTTTCCACCCATTTTTTATTATCAGGCGTAAAGTTACTTATGTACCAAAATTCACAATCAACAATCAGATTGGCACACCCATAAGATCTTGTGCACTCTTCCCTTACTAACAATCCGTAAATTGGTTTGTGAGCATGAAAAGAGAGGAGAGGGTTTACTGGGTCATTTTCAGATTTGTATTTAAGACATAACAAAGATTTAAGTTATGTGAAATAATTTCAATCCACATTTATTTATTAATGTTACTTTTTCTCTTTTTTATTCCTCTGATCATTCAGCCCCCTGGAGAAACCATGGACGGCTTCCTCGTGGCTTGATCATCCTTGTCGCTATGGCGTGTGCCTATGTAATATACATCAAAATCCGCAGAGAGTGAAGAATGAACGGTTAAGAGGAAATCGCAAGATGTCGAAATGAAAACTGTACAACGTAATTTGATATTTGGTGATTGTATGTCATAGTGTCGTCTTCGCTTGCCGCTTTATCGCTGCTGATGACAACATACTTAATAGCCACCTCGTAATCCCCTAGTTTCAAGTCGAATCAGTTGGTGATTTTCCCTCCATTTTATTGGAAGATCTTCGTTTTAAGTAAATTTACCTGCCACGAGTAAATTGTAAACCGTTAGGCAATAATAACATAAATAATAAGGACATGGAACATCAGGAATGTTTGACAGGGATATCCACACAACTCTGATGTGTACTGTCTTGCATTGATGTGTACTGTTCGGCATTTACGTGTCAAGCTTAAGCCATTAAATAAAACTACTAGAAAAATGGTTTATTATAAAATTACAAAGAAACTGTGTTTTGGTCTATTACATTTCAGGTGACGGAAATAATTCAAAAGCAAACAAACATGCAAAAACTGAAGGCACCTTCTATGTTAAAATGTGCCATTGGGAGTTTGCCCCTCGCCTCGGACGTGCGGCCAATGCCGCAGCTTCGACTGGCCAAATCAAAACTGCTGGCGAATTTACCAAACGGTACGCAACCAAGCGGCAGCGGTATGACAATTGAAACCAGACTAAAGGATAGTTCTTAAAGGTCCCAGGAAATAGATGAAAAACCTACCCCAAATCTTTATGGGACATTCCATTCATAAAACGGGCCAGAAAAAGAATAAAAAATAACGGTGACTCATTAGTGAAACTATTGATTTTCCAGTCAGTGTCATGAATACTAGCAGATTCACACCAGTCACCTGAAATTTTCTATTACTCTCTGAAAAATCAATAGTTTCACAATTGATGTCACCACCAACCCAAATATTGAATGCTTCTAGTCCCTCCTGTAGACTTGACACAAACCAACAAGTGCAAGCAAAGAGGGTAACACGCAAGACTGCTGCATGTAAGTCTTAAATCCGCGATTTCCGGTGGTTATCCTCCATGTAAGACCTCATGAAAATTAGCCTAGCATGAAATCTTCTTAAGAGGATCAAAGGATTACAAGGGGATAATTTTGCACCTTATTCCGTAAAAGAGTCTTACTCTAGTCTAACTCATGAAATCTTTACACCAAGGTAAGACCCGATTTCCAGTCGCAACTTCTAACTGCCACGACGATGTGAAACAGAGTATAGCTTGTTCTCGTAACCACCCAAATATTTAAGAAAATCTGTTGCCCTCGTGCCCATGATGGATATTGCACGTCCAATGATGGTAGTCTGATGCCTATATGCGCTTGGTGCAAGTAATATTTTATCCACTTATATGAAACTGATTTTCATTGTAAAAATTCACTTTTATGTACTATATTTGCATGGTTGTATTTCACTGCTTGATACTTGAGGGGATGTATGAAACAAAAAATGAAAATTGATTGTTTGATTGAATATTTCGACTGGTACAAAGGATCCTATAGGCGGGTAAACATGTTCTTCCGTAGTATGTTCGTGCTTTTTGCCAAATTATTTGTTCGTTGAGGTTTCAACATTGAGGTTCAACATAGGTCTAATTTTGAGACCATGGTTTCTCTTCCTCAAGGGGGAGGGTTAGTACAGGGGGAAATTTAAAATCAGATAAAAAATGCGAAAATTTACACCAATATTTCAATCTTTTGGAGGGGATTAAAAATATAGGTTATAGTTTGTCTGTAGTTGACTGATTATAGCCTGGGAGCTAACATACATTTTGCCCAAACATCTCGAGTTACAAAAGGTTTGTTGAGTGATAAATATGTGTAGCCTGACAGGAACCCCTAAACGTGATTCTTAAGTGCCTGGAAAAATGTGTGGTATATATTAAGGAGGGCGCCTTAGGCACCGTCCGTTCACGAAAAAACTGCTTGTAATAATTACAAATGGAGAGCGGCGCCGCTCATTATGAATGTTGACTGCAATTTGATACAGCTTGGAACGATTCGGAAAATTCGTATGGGGGTTCATGACGTCGTAGACCTCAGGTTGGTCAAACATTATATAGATAATGGGGAAATCGGGGATGGTCTCGGCTATCAGACTTCCGTTGGTGAATTGGTGTGTTTTGTGTTAGTAAAGTGGCACCATGCGTCAATCCCAAAATGGGGGTGAAAAAGTTACTCCCAAATAATCGGTGGCATGCGGCGAATAATGTGACTAGTGAGATGTTGTACTAGTTGTGTCAATTCTGAACACCACTTCTCATTTATGAGAGGACATTAACGTTGATATTTACGTTGACTATTTGCAAATAGCATGGCTATTTTCGGCTCAAACCTTTTGTACTGTACTCAATGGGATCAAATAGCAGAAAGATGCTGTGCATAAGGACATTGGTTAAACATAATCGGCGATAAGTTAGTAACTGATTTCTGCACAGTTATTATTGTCTAAATTATACTTTCACTACTATGGGTATGTCAAGTGCAAAGTTGCACATTTGATTGAAAATGAATAACATTTCATCACAATTTCTTTTCCTAAATATCAGTGAACCAGTAGATTTACATCCTGGCATTGTCGCGAGCAAATAATAGCACTGTCGATACCAGTAAATCTGCTCGGTATGCAGCGGATAAAGCACTTTTTATTCTGGAAGTACGAGCCAATTGTTATTAACCCCCACACAGGTGAAAAAGAATTCAGGTGCTCATCAACACGATTGAGCTATGTTTTTCATGACGCAAAGCCCAACATACTTGTCCCTCGTTTCGCGAATAAATAAGCTTAGGCTCTACTGTGCGTTCAAGTTAACTTTGACCGTATATTTTATCTCATTTTCCGAAAAGGAAACAAAGATAACAAAAAATCATGAAAGAAAGATGTTTGGCAGACGGTGACCTAACATCTTTTGCGAAAACAAAACTTAACTGCAGTAACTGGCGCGTAACCCCATTCTGTTCAATTAGCATATTCGTTAGACCCCCGTCTTTCGTATTTTTTCTAATACATGGTGGTATATTGAATAGAAATTGAGGTCCAGCAATAAGTTCTGGATCTGGTTCTGCACAAAAATGTTAGGTCACAGCTTACCAAGCACTATATCCACCATGAGTTTTGTTCAATTTAGTTTCTTTTTCTCAACAACCAGCCCGATGTTGGGGTGGGTTTTTCACCTACCTACCATAAGAATAAAGTGAAATGGATTCACCCCGGGCCGCGCAAGCATTGCTTGCATCATTACGGCTTAAAACCGGACGCGCGGGCTCGGAGTGAGGTGTTGGAAGTCTGAATGTAGTGCATGAGAGGGAAGGGTGCGGAGATATGCGAGGAGTTAAGGAAGATGAAGGTTGTGTGTGTGGTGTGGAGGAAGTGAGGTGGAGAGGAGGGGCTAGGATGGTGGGAGTTGAGGAAGGAAGTATAAAGTGTTTGGTGGGCAGGAAATAAGGACAGATTGGGGGGAGTGGGAAGTATTTGGTTAGGCGGAAACTGTGCGAGAAGGTAGTGGAGGTGAGAGGAGGAGTGATAGGGTGATGAACGGTGGTAATGGCTTTTTGAGGAGGAGGTAGTGAGGCTCATTTTTGCGGCTATGCTCCGCAGATCGGTAGAAAGCATGAAGATAAGGAGCATTTTTATGATAAGATGGCAGGGGAATGGGATTTGCAAAGTGTTGGGTGAATTAGTTACTTCTTGTGTTGGTGATTTATGGACATGTGGCAGGGATCGATGGGTTTGGGGGGGTTCACGGGGGGAACGGGTTTGGGGAGAGAAACTGGAAGGAAGGATGCTTTTAGAGTTTGTGATGAGAAGGAGATGTGCATATCGAATACGTGGTTTAAGAAGAGGCAAAGGAAGTGACGTTTAGTTCAGGAGGAAACGAGTCCGAGATTGATTTTTGGGCTTGTGGGTAAGGAGAGGAGAAAGTTTTTGAAGAATGTTAGGTAATTCCCTGGAATTACAACATAAGTTGGTGGTGCCGATGGACAAGTGGAAAGGTGAAAAAAGTGGTGATGAAGGTAGTGCATGAGAGCAGGAAAGTATGGAAGCGAAAGAGGAAGAGACAAGAAATGAATTTGAGAGTGAGAGTGGGGCGAGCTTGTGGGGGATGTGTCCGATCTGTGGGGTGTTTTAAGTGAAGTGGGTGTTACATGCGTGTGTGATGATGTGTGTGGGAAAAAGAAAGGGAGAGAGACAGGAAAATACATGTGGTGGAATGATGAGGTGAAGGAGCGAAGTAGAAAGAAGGATGCGTATAATGAAATGAGGAGAAATGGTACGGAAGAGAATAAAGTGAGGTATAAGAGATGAAAAGCTAGCAAAGAAAGTGGTTGCGAGGCCTATGAAGGAGGAGGCTGGGAAGGGGGTGATTGAGTTGGGGAGAACCCAAACAAGTTATAAGTTAGTGAAGGCAATGAAAAAGGAAGGAAAAGATGTTAAAGGGGGAAGTATTCATGAGAGGAAGTGATGGAAAGTTGAACTTCAGTGAGAAAGATAGAGGGCAGGGTATGGAAAAAAGAGGCATAGGGAGAGATCATGAATGAGGATAATGAATGGGATCAGAGGGTAGAGGCTATGTGGTGGAAGGGCCGGTTGAGAGAGTCAGTCAGGAGAATTGGTAAATGCAATTGGAGAATGAAAACAGGAAAGGCTGCTGGACCCTCCCGGAAGTGAGTGTTGAGATGATTATTGCGAGCGGAGAGATAGGGATTGGTGTGATGAAGGGAGTTGTGGCAGAGGGTGTTAAGATGAGGAGGAATGCCGGTGGAGTGGGCTGTGAGTGGGTTAGTTCCAATTTTTAAGGGAAAAGGGGATTCAATGAGCTGGGTGCGTATAGGGGTGTGAAGTTGTTGGAGCAAGCGAGGGAAATTGTGTAGATGGTACTAGAGAATAGAATTCGGAGGATAGTGAAAGTGGATGAGATGAAATTTGGTTTATGCCAGGGAAGGGAACGATAGATGCAGTGTTCCATTTTTGAGGAAGGATGCAAGAGGAATATCGAGCAAAAGGAAGACGCCTGTATATGGCTCTGTGGACCTGAGAAGGCCTTTGAATATTACCGAGGAAAGTGATGAGTGGGCACTGAGAAGAGGTGCATACAGAAGTGGTGTTATAGCGGGCGATTAGTCCTGTAAAGGAGCAAAAAACAAGAGTTAGAGTAAGAGGGTCTGAGTGTCGATGAGTTTTGAGGTGAGGGGGGTGTGCATCAGGTTCTGTGTTGTCGCCGTTTGTGTTTGCAATTGTGGTTGATGTGGTTTACGGATATTGCAAAAGAGGTTTGATGAGTGAGTTGCTGTATGCTGATGATTCAGTTTTTAATTGAGACAATGGATGTTGGAGGGAGAAGTTTTGGCAGTGGAAGAAATGCATTTGGAGGATAAGGGTCTGAAGGTAACCCTTGGGAAGACCAAAGTGATGTTGAGGTGGGAGAGGGGGAGGTTTTAGTGGAGTAAGGGTACCCCTGTGGAATTGTTGAAAGATGTGTGAGGGAGGGCAAATTCAGTGTGGTGGTGAAAGTGGGAAAATGGTTTCATGGGAGATGCACAAAATTAAGAGAGTGACCCAAAGTTTGGCAAGGACGTTTGTGTGTGGAAGATGGCAATAAGGGTGTTGATGTAGTGGGAGGAGGTGGAAAAGTTGTGTGATGAGTGGAAACAGTGAAGGAGTCAAATACCTAGGTGACCTGATTCGTGCGGGTGGTGGATGTGAGGCCCTGTGACCTCCCGAGTAGTAGGGGTGGGTTGAAGTTTTAGAGAATGTGGAGATTTTTACTTGGAGAAGATTTCCTTGAAGATGAAAGGGATGGTGTAAAAGAGTTGTGTGAGATCCAGGATGCGTATGGAGTGAAAAAAGAAAAAACATGGTCCTGAGGCAATGAGATGGGGATTTTGAGAAGGGCAAGAGAGCAATGGTGAGAGGCATTGTGTGGTGTGAAATTGATGTATAGGAAGAAGACTGAGGATTTGATGCAGATTTTGGGTTTGGAAGAGGCGGCTGACCGACTGGCGAAGGCGAAAGGTTGTAGATTGGTATATGGGCACGTGTGAGGAAGGATGATGAGCATGTTTTAAAAGGGCGTTTGAGTTTGAGGTGGGTGGTTTGAGGAAGAGGGGCCGACACCAAAGAGGACATGGAGGAAGCAAGTGGGAGGAGGGAAGTAGGAGGGTTGGGTTGATGATGGGGGATGCATTGAATTCGGGCGAAGTGGAAGGAGGGAGTACGGGCGATTGCTACGAATGTGGGTGAATCCGGCCACGACCCGGTTGCGGGGACAAAACGGATTTAAAACTTTTTGTTTTACTACTACTACTACTCTCAATAAATGATGAATATTACAGTCAAAAATTATTTAACTCACAGTATATTAACCTCAACGTTTTTTTAATCGCGAACGAGGCCAGCTCAAGCCAAACTGGGTAAACATTTCTTAATAGAAACTCCCAGGTATACAAATGCGGGATTGCCCATTGATTCCGTCCCTGCCTGTTTTTTCAACACTATCGTACGCTGGCCATCTTCAGGAAAGATTTAATAAATAATACAACAAAGACTAAGAGTTGCCGCATGGCATTCTTGAGAAAGATATTTGCGTGTGACACGAAATGACAAGCTAAGGAACACAAAAATCAGAGATATACTTCAATATCATCAAGGAACTGACACCAGCGTAACAGACTAAACAGTCATGTCATTAAAAGAATGGAGCACGGAAGATACCCAAATGCTACTGAATGAACCATACCCAGAGGGAGAACCGGAAAAGAAATGGCTTGAAGACAATCAAAACAGAGGCTTGTAAAGACTGACTCCCGCAGTGCCAGCAGCAGTACACCTGGCACAGGAGAGGAAGTTATGGAGACAAGTGATCGTTGGGAAGCCATCTCCGGTACCCTCCTCTGCCACCTCGGGAGAAAGGCGTAGTCAAGTTAATAGTCCAAGAATATGCTGTAGCTGTATGTGATGGCCTTCGATGCCCTCCATCACTCAGTAGACCAGTGCTAAGTTGCGTTGTAACATTGATGTCCAACCATCATTATAACCCCCCGAACCTGAAGGGGGAGGGGTGATAGGCCCCGTAGCCAGTACCAATGGAAAATTATGATGTGCCCTATTTCCCCGAGATAGACCATGTAGTATTTGTTTCATTATACTCACTGTGCTCGTGGAGACGAGTTTGTAAGGAAAATGTCAATTATATTTTTCCTAAAAATAGCATGCGAAATCTTGGCCAAGAAATTGCCTGGTTTTGTTCATGAATATCATGAGGTGTAATATTTGATTGTCCTTCCAGTGCTTGTTGCTTAGTTTACCGATGTTCGGTGCACAGAAGATCAACGTCCATTGCACTGAATTGGGCTTGACCTTTTTTCCCTCTACTTGACACCACTCATAACTAATCATTGTTTTTAAATCCCATGAGCCTCCACCAAGATTTGCACCATTTTGTATCCAAATCGGAGCACTTTTACAATTTTAACCCCTTAAACTCTGAAACTTTAGGAGGTATCTAGTACAACTATCCTTTTCTGAATCCTTATGGCTAGACAAAAACATGGTATACTTTACAACAGGGATTGGATTTTTTTTGCACTTTAAAAAAAATGACCCCCTCTACAATCTTTGTCTAGGTCCCTCCTTAATACCATGTTTGCATCAACTTACGAATCACGTTTCAGTGGTTGCTTTCATGCCGTTTACATGTTTAATCATCAAACCGTTTACTTGAGATGTGTTACAAATTCTCCTGGCTCCCAAGACTATTTTGTTTCAACAACTCTGGTCATAAGTTTATTAACATCTCTGCTATTACATAATAGACGTGTAGATGCCATGCGCGTGGCATTTGCTTGTACGTACAATGTGGAATTCTTTTTTTTCATGAATCGAAAGAATAAAGATTGTGCACTTTCCGCGGACAAGTTGCGCGCATCAGCGTATGCCATCTAGGCCTCGCTAGTGTTTAGTTAACCTAATATGTCATACATGTGTTATAAGTCTTGTTCCGATTTATGTGTGAAATTGTGTTTCGCGCTACTTGATATGAGACCCTGGCCCTTGTACATACACCCCATCAAGGAACCGGTGGAAGCCATATTCAATATGTTTGTTTTTTTTTTTTTTTTGTTCGAGTTTTTGAGACAACGATCTTAGAGGAGTAAGGTGGTAGGGTGGAGGAGAAAAAATAGAAGAACAGGGTGCTAAGGGGGGCCGTTGTGGGAGGAACATAAAAAAAGAAAAGAGGGGAGAAGAGGGGGGAGAGGGTGTCTTTTGGACGGGCGAAGATGGGGGGAAGTAAGTTTGTGTATTATGCATATAGCGGATAGGCTGGGAGAAGGGACCTGTGGGTGAAGTGAAGGGGGGAGAGAATAGCGGGGAGTGGCGAGGGAAGGAGGGGAAGAGAGAGGGCGGGGGGAAGGGGCTAGGGGTTTAGGGATAAGGTCAATAGGGTGGATGGGGTGGGTGATGGTTGGGGGAAGATGATAGCGTTAGAGAAGCGGGAGGCGGTGTGTGGGGGGACAGGCGTGTTAAGAATGGGAGGGTTTTTTGTTTCTCCTCTTTGGATAACAAGTTGTGCGGGATGGAGTGTGGAATGTGTATCAAGGGGGTGGTGGTTATATGAGGGGTGGAACGGGAGGACAAACGAGAGAGGAGTGAAGGGTCGAGTTGGGTCAGGGTGGGGTCGACGTGTTAGGAAGGGATGGGTGGTGTAAGGAGTAGCATGAGGTGTTTGGTCAGCGAGGGAAAGAAAAGTAGGTGAGGAGTACTAAGAGGTGGGGATGCTAGCCATGTGGAGACTTGGAGGGATTTTGTGGGGGTGTATAGTTTATTATGCATTGTTTTATTGTTAGTGGGGAATGTGATATTTAGCTGATTTTGGAGAAAGAATTGATTTATCTTTATTTTTGGTTATGGTGGGAGAGGTGCGTTAAATAAGTGAGGCAATTTTAATTTGTTGGTTGGTTGCGTATTGGTACGAAGGGATATATGCATGATTCAAACAGGGTTTAAGGAACTAATAGGTGGGGGGTGGTGCCTCTTTTTTCTTTCTCTTGCCTGCCCTGGCTTTAGGGCTCAAATTTCAGGCCGACAATGGAGAAACTAGGGCCTTCCACAAGCTGCTCTCCAACCATCGATCCTACGGTCCCGGTAAATCAGGGGTCCCAAATACGATCGGACCACGCACACCTTTAACTTTTTTCAGTTTTAATAATTTTTAAAAAACAAGAAAGAAGCCACTACAGTGCTGGTTTGTATCGCTGGTGTGTTGTTAAAAAGACAATGTTTAACGACACTTCCATTTTGGACCAACCTGACCATCTTTAAACGATAATAAAGTAAAACGTGTTGAACAACTGAAATGATTTCTCTTCACTTAAAGGTATTAATACAACTGACTTCCATTCATACTTTTGGTTTTTTTTGCTTCATATTTTTATATATTGAAAAAAAACGCGCGGGAAACTGTTAACTGGAAATTTAAACAGATTTATTCAAAGATCTTATCCAAATAACAAAGTTATATCTGCATACTTGTCATTTTGCACTAAATTTTAAAGTTTTAAACAATTTTGATATTTGAATTTGAAAGGCGGAGTGCAGCAGACATTGGAACAAACTCGAGTGGAAGGCTATTTGCGATTGTGATATCTTTGTTTTGCATTTTGTGTCAAAAAATTATTTCTTAGTGTTATTTTACCTAACCGCTATTAAACCAAGAGCTAATAAAATGTAACATTATAAGATATTAAATGTACGTCTCAAACCAAAAGTTTTTTGGTTTTTGTTTTTGTTTGTTTGCTTTTTGATTAAAGATGAGCCAGAGTCCAGTGGAGATGCATGGTCAAGTCGGAAAGTCGCCACACCCTACTAAGTGAGCTTCCTCATTCAAGCATTACCTACCCCTCGATTTAAAAGTTGATTTTTTTTAAAACTTTATGAAAGCCTATTAGCATACTTACAAAATGTGATCCGTAGGGGCAAATGTATACCGCCTAATATTGAAGTGGAGTGTAAACGAAAATGGAGTTCAGACTATAGATTTTAGTTTTTATAGGACCTAATCCATTTTTTTTTTTTTTTTTTTTTTTTTTTTTTTTTTAATTGTGGTATTTTTTAAAAATCCAATCTGGCACCCACCATTCCCGATATGTGGTAAGACCAGATTAGCTTTACTCCCACGTTTATACTTTTATAAAGCACAGAGGAATGGGTGCTTTAAGGGTTAGTGATTGCTTTTATCGCTACATTGCAAACAAAAATCCAATAAACCCTCTAAAATCTAATATTACGCGATGACCTATCTGCGATACTGTTTGCATGTTATATCCAGGTTTGTAAACAAATGCAAAGCCCTTGTGCTAGTAAGACGGAGGTTGACAGTTTCGAGTCCTGCAAAGCTTACGAACAGATTTATTTGGACCAATATTAAAGAATGGGCTGTACTACAAGGCGATATGCCAATCATGTGATGTTTAATGGGGGACTATAGCTGCGTTCACACGTGTAGTTTATTACCGGTATTTGTAATATAGACTATGTTCCCGATGGAATTTAAAAAAAAAAAATCCGCAATATATTCCCCTTACGACGGCCTATTGTACACTATTGTAATTGTCTCCACATCGGAGCAACTTTAAAATTTTTACCCCCTGTACTCTGAAACTTGGATGTAATCTAGTACAACTATACCTTTTCTGTCCTTATGGTTAGTCAAAAACATTGTATCCTTTACAACATGATTGGATCACTTTAAAAAAAATTGACCCCTCTACAATCTTTGTCTAGACCCACCCTCCTTAATACATGTTTGCATCGGAACTTCGAATCACGTTTCAGGTGTTTGCTTTCATGCCGTTTAACCTATTTAATCCTCCACCTTAATACTTGAGATGTGTTCTCAAATGCTCCTGGCTCCAGACTTATTTTGTTTCAACACTCTGGGCAATAGCTTTTTACATCTCTGCTATTAAAACATAAATTCAGAGGGTGTAGAGGGCATGCGCGTGGCATTTGCTTGTACGTACAATGTGGAATTCTTTTGTCCTGAATCGAAAGAATAAAAGAATTGCACGTTTCGCGCACAAGTGCGCGCATAGCGTAGCATCTAATCCTCGCTAGTGTTTTTTGTAACCTAAATGTCATACATGTGCTTAAAGGTGCTTGTCCGATTTTTTTTTTATGTGGTATTGTGTTCGCTATGATATGAGACCCTGGCCCTTGGACATACACCCCATCAGTACCGTGGAAGCCATATTCAATATTGTGCTAATAATTGAATAATTGTTTATATCTTTTGAATGAAATGGAACATTTTAATGCTCAATATGTCCCAGGACGACAATGAGAAAATTAGGGCCCCTTGCAGCTGATATCAAAATCGATACTACGTCCGTGTAATCAGGGGGTCCCAAGACTATCGGAACACGCACCTTTAACTTTTTCAAGTTTTAATTTTTAACTGCTGTTGTGATCGCTGGGTGTTTTTAAGACCATGATTGCACGACCCTTCAATTTTGGAGCCAAGGTCCTGACCATTCCTTAAACGATCAAATACTTAAACGTGTTGAACAATGAAAATGATTTTCTCACTTAAAGGTAGTTTAATAACTGACTTCCGTTCATAATTTGGTGCTTCATATTTTTAATATTACTCGCGACCTGTTAACTGGAAATTCGTAGTATATGATTAAAGGTGGGGTACTTTCAGAACTGATAAAATTCTCTTCTATTATGACAATGTAGTATTTTGGGTAACAATGGTGATATTTGATTGAAAGCGGAGTAGCAGACGACATTGGACCACTCGAGTGGAAGCTATTTGCGATTGTATATATTTGTTTGCATTTTGTGTACAAAAATTAATTTCTTCATGTTATTTTAGCCTAACGCTATTAACCCAAGTAATCAAATGTACATTATCGAGATTAGAGTACGTCTCAACCAAAGTGGGTTGTTTTGTTTTGTTTGGTTTGCTTTTTGATTAAAGATGAGCAGAGTCCCAGTGGATGCATGCATGGTCAAATCGAGAAGTCGCACACCTCCTAAGTGGATGCTTCCCATTCAAGCATTACCCCTCGATTAAAAGTTTACGTTTTTGTTTAAAACATTATGAAAGCCTATTATGCATACTTACAAAATTGACCGTTAGGGCAACTGTAACCGCCTAATATTGGAGTGGAGTGTAAACGACTGGATTTCATACTATAATTTTGGTTTATTAGGACCTAAGCCACTTTTTTATAGGTTGTGCCAAATTCTTGGAGTGGTATTTTTAAAAATCCCATATTGCCCCCACCATTTCCCCGAGAATGTGGGTAAAGAACAAGATTGAGCTTTACTCCCACGTTTATACTTTTATAAGCACAAGGAAATGGTTTAAGGGTTAGTGATGTGCTTTTATTCGCTACAAGTGCAAACAAAATCCAATATACACCTAACACCTCTAAAATCTATATGACCGATGACCTATCTGCGAATAATGTTTGCATATTTATATCAGGTTTTGTAAACAAAATGCAAGAGCACTGTGCTATACTACGGCGGTGACATTCGAAGTCCGGCCAAGCTTACGACGATTAGCCCTTGGACCAATATTAAAGAGCTGGGCTGGACTACAAGGGGCGATATGCCAATCATGTGATGTTAATGGGGTACTATAGCTTGCGTTTTCACCGTGTAGTTCTTAACCGGTTTATGTTCATTAGACTTATGTGTCCCGATGGAATTAAAAAAAAAAAAATCCGCTAATCCCCTTACGGCCATGTACCCTATTGTAATGTCTCCACATGCGGTCGTAAGTCCTTATTTACCGGCCTAAATTTGGTCATCTTAGTGTCCGGATATAACATTGCAGGTGGTGAACTGCCTTGGGATTTGAACTCGTAGTCGGACCTAACGAGGGTAATCCGACGTATTAATGCCGACGAGACAGGGGTCCGGTCATACTAGTAAAGTACTTGTGGACGCGTTCTATCGAACTAACGGTGGCATTTCCGTCTTTTCTGAAGTACACACGAAAGCTGTGGCATTACTACTCCTGGGTGGGGGCGAAGTGGGCGACTTAGGCAGCCTTTGAACAAAATTGGGGAGAAATTTGAAGGTAGGGAGAAAAAAGGGGGCAAGGAAAAGGGCTGGAAAGAGTTATTGAGAACAGGAGAGCTTGGACACGTCTGGCTGCTCACTGATTCCGCAAGGTCTTGTCTGTACATTGTTGCACCAACACTGGGCAGACCAAGAGATGTTCTATTGTCTTAGTGCAACAACATTATTGTCCTGATCGGCTTCTAAGTAGCCCAACTTCGCACACTTTAACTAGCCTCAATGCTATCTGTAAAGAAATTCATTGGCGCGTGCACAACTACTTTTTGACTATGAATTATATAGTACCACAACTCTATATTTGTTAATCAGTACATGATAATATAAATAGAGAATTTTTCAAAAAAAACACAAAACTGTCAGGTAATTACGTAATAATGAAACCAAACAAAATCATTGTAATTTAATTTCAATGAATATTCTTATGTATTTAAAAATTTAATAACAGTGACCAGTAGGTCAAAAGTTTCAATTGATACAGAACAGCACTCAATTCAAATCCACAATATTCAACGTTTTATGACCATGCTCTTAATCCCTTTTCAATAGGTGGTAATTGGGTGTTGAATGGAGGGTAACTAATCAATATACTAACTCATGCAGTAAATGTTAGTATGAACTTTCAGATACTAACTTGCACACAAATATAACCTTAAAGTCGACAGATTACAGAAATAAAGTCGACATGAAAGAGTGGTACTCCAGAAAGATGAAATTTTGAAGTTTAATATGGAAGGCTTTTCAAGAAAAACGGGAAGGCTAACAACTTCAGAAGAAATAAGTAAAATTGGGTCATTTGAGGTCAGAAGAATGCACTGAGACAAAGGCAACAGTGAGGTTCTCTGTGTCTTCTGTTTGCAAATTGTGATTGGGCTAAACTTCTTTGAATGTGCAGAGTGATGTTTTTATTAATGTACAGGTGTGTTCTGAGAAAACCTTAGATCGCCGATTCCGGTTCTCATGGTTGTTGAGGTCATCGCCATTATCCCAGAGGAATCAGACTCCACGTGGAGATGCTCACCAGGGTTCAATACCAATTAGATGTTACTTGGTGATAGCCGGTCTTTCTTTCCACAATGACGACTCTATTCTTAACCTAGACTGATTCAAGAGCTTAGACTTGATTTAAGAAACTCTCTCTGGATTTTAAGGCGGTTGGCAGAAGGTCTCTGTCCGGACAACACAGGGTGCTGCTTCACATTAGATACCTGCATGCTCGCTACACTACCACAGATGTCTGGGGAAAAGTCCTTGCTAGATGTATACGTTCTCCATTGGGTTGGACGAAGACATCATGTGATAAACCGGCAGGAGGCATTAATGCTGGATCAAGTTTCTTGACAGCTTGATATTTCCCATACTGGGCAAAGCATCACTCTGACATGAATAGCCACAGGGCAAGTGTAGTCGATATTATGTAGTACTGTGGCGAGCACCCCCAACTTGTCCCAGTGGTCTTATTGAGGTGGTATCTGTTAAGAGAGGTGCGGTCCATGGTAACTCCGAGGTAGACAGGGTTTCGCAGTGCTTCAGGGTGTTCTAGACCAGGTAACTTTAAGCTTGCGTTTGGATTCACCGTTGCGTAGATCGAGTGAGTTCAATCTAAAGTTTGGGAGGAATGTCTCTTCAACATCTTGTGCGCTAATTCCGAAGTCGTCTGCATAAATAAACGACCAGATTACTGCACTCCTCGAGTTTTGGTTCGTTGTGGGTTAGATGTTGAACAGGAGAGGTTGCAGCGAGCGCTCCAATTGGCTTAGTCCATTTCTTGAGCCTACGCCATCGGTTCTTCAAAAGAACAACTGTTTGCAAGCCATCATGGTTGAGCTCAGTCAAGCGGATATCTTTGGGAGTTTGCAAATATTATGGAAGTAGGCATTCTGTGATACAGTGTCGTAAGCTGCTGATAGCCACACCATTTACGCTCCCATAGCATCTGTACTGCTGGCACACAGCGCCACCGATTCCGTTTTCCGCATCATAATGGGCCGGCATTCTAGGACATGCACTAGTACATGCCGTAAACTTTTCCCTTAGCAGCCAGACGCTGTATTAAAGTCTCTGCGATTAGCTTGAAAAAGGAATGAAAAAACGGTTTCGCGGTACCTTGGATATCGCGAAATCCACGAATCAGTGGTCGATCTGATGTTAGAAATTGTTTTACTGACAAAAAGACTCCTTAGCTCCTAGTTTTTGTAAGCCTGTCGTGTGGCAATTACTTGGATAGCTCAGTCGAGAATTGAGCCAGCTGAAAAGTACGAAAAATGGACGTATTTCTCCAAAAATAAACTATATTTATAAACTAGTCAGCTAACTATACAATTTAGTTAGGAATTATTTTTTTGTGCGTAAATCGTTTCGCGATAGGCCAATTATTACGCAATCTCCATGTACCGCAATGTACAAATAAAGTAAGTCTGTGTCACAGACTGCAAATATCATTATCTAAATTAGTACTGCGCGAGGATTAACGTTTCAGTCCGTCATAGCGATGCATGCAAATGAAACTAAATCTAAAATATCTTCGGAATACGAAGGGGTTTCCCATTTAGATTTTGCATCAGCGGTCCGTTACGTTTTTTGTTTTCAATTTATCGTAGTTGGGGGTCTGAAACCATAAACCAGGACGTCAATGGGTTTTGGGGTGTATAATAGATTATATAGGGCTGTTTTGGATATTATAGTGTAGCGGTGTCGCACGGCTACAGAGCGCTAGCTCTGTAGCCATGGCGCCGTCTGTTAAGTGTAAGTTATGTTTTTGATAGAGATTACTTTTGCTGGGAAGTTCTGGAGTTTTGAGTTATGCACAGGTTAATTTAACAGAAGCATGATTGAGGTGAACTTTTAATAGCAGTGACGATGAAAACAGTGACAACGGACGTGGCCTGGGGCCAACTGTTGAGTAATTTAAGCCAACTTACAACTGTAACTGATTCTTACACTGCGTTAGGCCCCTATTATTGCATGGCTGTAGCATAATTTTACCATTTGAGGGTGTACGACTATGTGTTTATTTAATGATAAGTCTGTGGTATTGTCATAGTGTAGCCAATTTAGAATTGTGTGCACGACAGTCGTTCATACGAGGGTCTTACACAGAAAGGACGTAACGCAAACTGAAAAGAAATATTACAGCATTTCTTTAATCTGCTGTACTCTGCTTTTTGAGAAATGCCGATGTTTTAATATTTCTACAGCAGATCTATTTCATTACTCAAATGTAAACATCTCATAAAGCGCATATAGGCACTGTAAGCAAATCATTATATAAGCAAGAAAATTTTTAATGATGAAACAGCAGCAGTTACAGAAATTCCTTTAATATTACTTTTCAGTTTGAGTTACGACCTTCTGTTTGTCAACCCCTCGATAGTCGGCCTTGCCTACCTCTAAAATAATACTGAAATACAATTTATTTGAAAAAGGCCATGTTGGATTGTGAACCGTGATACCTTTCATTTATAAATCGATGCTCTTATCACTAACACTAGCGAGTGAGGATGTTGGGTGATGAATGATTTTAATACTACATAAGCTTACACGTAATAACTGATAAATCTATTTGTGATATGATAGATATACTATAAATAGCGCCCGCATAACTTTGTCCGGTAAATAGATTGCACAACAGTATTTCGCCAGACTAGTCTGGCGAATATTCACTTCCTTTGAAAAGTACCACACTATGACTTGAACTGCTTTGAAAATAGTCTTTACACGCCTTCAAATGCATTGAAACTAGTCTTTATAACTACAGAAACCGATGTATGTCCTCACATCTTTGGTCCGATTACGCTGTGCAAACGGAGATACAGAATGCTTGCTGCTTTGGCGGTATTGTAAAGTTTATAACGGTAACGAGATGATATGTTGTGGCACGTGTCAGGTTACCACCCGTATCACTTGTCGGTATCCAGGTATCATTTTGCTCGTCGGGGGCGACCGATATGTATAAATCCGACTATGTTTAATCAAGGTCTGTACATGACCCTCTTGCCCAAAGTCTAATTATTTTTTTCCAAAGCACCGTTTATTATGTCTAAACAGTAAACAACATTTACCTTTTCCCTACTATTCAAAAAACCGCGTACGATGACGATAATCGGTGTTTTTTTTCCGATGTAGGGATACACGTCATTTTTACCTTAATGGGTCCCCGAAGCAAATAATAAACCAATCAATGCCGTGACATCATCAATCTTTATTTTTCCAAATTGGCTGTTATTCCTCATAAAATATTCCTTTTTAAGATTCAACATCTTTATTTTTTTTATTTTTTTTATTTTTTTTATTTTTTTTATTTTTTGTATGAATGTGAAAAAGATGTGTTCATAAGTCTACAAACTGAAAACATAGTAAGCCGGCTAAATACCCTTACCGATTGGTGTATGAGCAGACGGATCCTCGTTTTAGTTTTAGCAGGATTACAGCCACTTGCGCGCTGGGTTGCGGGGGGTTATGCGGCTTATAGCGAGAAAATTGAACGTTTTTGTCCGGTACTCTCGGTGCTCGCAACACGGAAAAAAGAAACACGCATCGCATAAGGGCCCCCCGCCTCCCTTTTCCACAATGCCTTCGGTATTATTTCAGTCTTGAGAATTTTTTTCAAAACGCTGGTTTCAATTACGCTTTCAATTTTAGAAATACAATACAATTACAAACCGGCATTGATATAGCGCCTCTAAAAACAAGGTCCAGCGCTTACAAATAGAGGAGTATTACTATAGCCTACGCATGGGTTCATCTTTACAATACCTGTTGTATTAATAAGAGATAAGTACTTAAAATCAAACTATAAAATAAAAAAAAAAAGAAACCAGCGCATAATTAAATCTCCTGTGAGCCACGGCCCAATAACAAAAAAAAACACAATTAAGCCACACAATTAAACTCTTAGGAAATAGATGACAAATTTTATAGATTTTCTTGCTGAATCCTAATAAGAGCTTCAGGTTTGGATAAAATTTCCCCCAATGTTTGAAAAAGAGGGGCTGCGGTTCTGAACCACCAATAACACAATTTGTAAATCAGTCTATTTGCTCTGGTATGTTCCAAATGATTTTAATTAAAACACAAAGGGTCTTCATCTTCATCATGAAAGTACATACCGAGGCTGTAATTCAGGCCGTGAGGGTATTTTAAGTGCTGTGTCTCTAAGATTATGGAAAAAGGCGTGTTATGTCCAATTGAAAATTTTTGCTGATAAACAATTGTTGTATGAATATCAATCTGGTTTCCGAAGCTCTTATTCCACTGACTCCTGTCTCATTCATCTCTTTGATCACATTAAAACTCAGTCGTCTAGAGGCCCTTTCTTTATACCGGTATGGTAAGACTTCGACCTCCAAGAAAGCTTTTGATACCGTAAACCATAACATTCTCTGTGACAAACTTAAGCTTATGGGATTGGAGTCTGTGGAATGGTTTCAATCTTATCTCTCAAATAGAATGCAAGTTGTCAATGTTAAAAATGTAACTTCATCACCTAAAGAAATCACATGCGGGGTCCCTCAAGGTAGTATCATGGGCCCAATGCTTTTCTCTGTACGTTAACGATATGGTAATCCGTATAGATCCTGATTGCAAATTGATTTTGTATGCTGACGACAGTTGCTGCAATCATTGTACTCTCATAAAAATCATATGTTATATCTACAAACTGGGCAGTGTGCTTGAATCATGCCAATTGATTGCTGGTTGATCAACAGATTATCATTGAC